>JAFBMS010000720.1:20000-65651 GCA_019788955.1 Albula glossodonta | reverse complement strand
GTCTCAGTGTGCCACTTTGTGTGCCCGCTTCCTGGTGCAGGAGCCCCTGTCTCTCCCTGCTTCCGCACGCTTTGATGTGCACACAGCGCAGAGACTCTGACCTACATACAGCCGCCATAGTGAGGCACCTTGATCGCGTTATCAAATTTAAGCACCCCCCTCTCCCCCCCACCCCTTGAGGATGGATTTATGAGGACAGAGAAGCTGATTATCGTGTGCGTGCCGGCGTCTGCATGGTTTTCCTGCCGCGGCCCCTGGGGGCCGCTCCACGCCCCGGCTTGCTCCGCCACAGAGGGCCCGGGCTCTGCTTCCTGCATGCAGGAACGAGTGGCGATGGGCTTTCAGGTTTTTCCACTGGCTCATCCACCACCAGCGGGGGGACCACAAACTATGAAATACATGTGCCAAAAACCTGCCAGCGTTTTTCTGTTTATGTTTCAGTTACCGCATCCTGTCACAGCTGCACCAGGTCAAGCCCCACCCTCCACCATGCCCAGCCAATCAGGGGAGATGAGAAGCAATATGATATGTGGGTGGAGGGGGAGGGGGGCGGTGGCAGGGAGGGTCAGCTTGTGCTCTCCACAATTAATTAGCACTGTATCTGCGCTGGGAAGGCTGTGCGGCTGTGCTGTATCTGTGCTGGGGAGGCTGTGCAGCTGTGCAGTATCTGCGCTGGGAAGGCTGTGCGGCTGTGCGGTATCTGCGCTGGGGAGGCTGTGCGGCTGTGCGGTATCTGCGCTGGGGAGGCTGTGCAGTATCTGCGCTGGGGAGGCTGTGCGGCTGTGTGGTATCTGCGCTGGGGAGGCTGTGTGGCTGTGCGGTATCTGCGCTGGGGAGGCTGTGTGGTATCTGCGCTGGGGAGGCTGTGCGGCTGTGCGGTATCTGCGCTGGGGAAGCTGTGCAGTATCTGCGCTGGGGAGGCTGTGCGGCTGTGCGGTGTCTGCGCTGGGGGGACTGTGTGGTATCTGCGCTGGGGAGGCTGTGCGGCTGTGCGGTATCTGCGCTGGGGAAGCTGTGCAGTATCTGCGCTGGGAAGGCTGTGCGGCTGTGCGGTATCTGTGCTGGGGAGGCTGTGCGGCTGTGCGGTATCTTCGCTGGGAAGGCTGTGCGGCTGTGCGGTATCTGCGCTGGGGAGGCTGTGCGGCTGTGCGGTATCTGCGCTGGGGAGGCTGTGCGGCTGTGCGGTATCTGCGCTGGGGAAGCTGTGCAGTATCTGCGCTGGGGAGGCTGTGCGGCTGTGCGGTGTCTGCGCTGGGGGGACTGTGTGGTGTCTGCGCTGGGGGGGGCTGGAGGCTGTGTCTGCACTGGGAGAGGCAGGCTGGGGGTCCCAGGATTGTGGCTTGGCTGTGGGGTTTTAGATGCTGCTAAACCCACCTGCGGTTGGCTGTTCTGCTTCGGAGGCTTGGCTCTCCACTGGGCCTGAGATTCACAAAGAGTTTAACTGAGTTAAATATGTCTGTCACTCCAGTGCATCTCACATAAACATTCATTATATTTACAACACACTGTGCAATCAAACTCACTGTGGTGAAGCTGCTGCAGGATGAGTCTGCTGTAAAATGCCTGTAAATGACTAAATCCACTACGGCACCATTTACACTGCCACTCTCCGAGGTCATTCCTGTTCCTTTTCATGGTAAATTTTTAAAGTGTGGAGAATAAGTGCACAAAGAGGGCATTGAACTACATGAGTGATTCACATTTGGGCATTTAGCCTTTTGCTTTTGGGCCGTTAGCAGAGACTCCCATCCAGAGTGATCAACACAGCATGTTTTTAACATCCAGCAGGGTTTTACTGAGTCCATTCTGCATAGGCAGTTTGCTCTCGGGTACAGGGTCACTACCCATCTGCAAACTGAACCACCAGAGTTACAAAGGCATAGCAAGTTTATTTATATTGCACATTTCATATGCAACGACGGTTCAAACTGCTGCACACAGGCATAAAAAGATAAAAAGACATGGTAAAATAAATGATTAAAACCCATGTCCTAAAGCGTTATGCTAGGCCACCAGCTCAACTGCAGAAGACGGCTCGTAGCTCGGAGGCAGCGGGTTTGATTCCCACACAGGGTTCTGCCTTTGTGTCCTTCGGCAGCATAATCAGGCTGAGCTGCTCCAGTCAGTATTCAGCTGCACAGGTCCCTTTGGGCAGGGCCTCTGCTGAATGCCTAATGTAATGCAGTGGAGTGCAGTGCAGAGTCACATGATGAGGTGCAGTGCAGCGCAGTGCAGTGCAGAGTCACATGATGAGGTGCAGTGCAGTGCAGAGTCACATGATGAGGTGCAGTGCAGTGCAGTGCAGAGTCACATGATGAGGTACAGTGCAGTGCAGTGCAGAGTCACATGATGAGGTGCAGTGCAGTGCAGTGCAGTGCAGAGTCACATGATGAGGTGCAGTGCAGTGCAGAGTCACATGATGAGGTGCAGTGCAGTGCAGTGCAGAGTCACATGATGAGGTGCAGTGCAGTGCAGTGTGGTGCAGTATAAAGTAAAGTACATGTGAGTGTTCAGGGGGTCCTCCCTGCATGCCCCCCCCCCTCACCCTTGGGCTGTGTCCGTGGGGAGCTGGCCTGGGACTCAGGAACAGCAGGGGCCTCCTGAGGGGGTGGGGCCTGTTGGGAGGGCAGGGCCTGCTGGGGGCTGGGCTCACTGTGCTTGGTCACAGGAATCGGCGAGGGTAAGAACTGCTTGGGCATACCTTTAAAGAACCAGGCACCAGAACGCTTCCACACCTGCAATTCCAAAGAAAAATACACTTAAACAGCACAGAAACAGCCCACTGCAGAGCCAGGGACAGTGCAGAGTGTAACAGCCCACTGCAGAGCCAGGGACAGTGCAGAGTGTGCAGACAGGAGCTGCCACTCATGGTGGGAGTATGAGGCCTCATGAACCCCATTATAGGTGGAGCTACAATGAGCTGTCAATCATAGAACCATAGAAAATTGTTTTCTCTTCACAAACTTTATGTATCTCACTCTCCTGTCACTTTCGCTCTTTCACTGTGTGCACCAGCAGGGCCATCAAGGCAGAAACTGTATACTAGCTGTGTCTACTGTTCACCACTAGGGGCGCCAGAAGCTGCTAAATGCGTGTAAAGTGCCATGACACGGACCACAGTCATAACAAAAAGTTCCTGCATGTTGCTAGTTTTGCATAAACCTGCTTATTTTGTTAATTATTGTATAGAGCTTGTGATGTTTGACAGGAATCTGTTTTAAGAGCATAAATTTCCAAAACATGGGCATAATTAGCTGTTTGAATCTGCTATAAATCTAAAATAATGTGTTGATGGGATCTCTTTGAAATTTCCAGGAGGTGTTTTATAATTAGTGGTTCGTGCTGCGGCAGTTTGCTCCTTTCCTGGGCAAGTGATATCACATATTGTTCTCTCTGACCCTCCCCGTCTCAGTCCTCTGTCTCTTTCCCCTCTTTCCTCTCTCCATTCTACACTCCTCCTTCTCTCTGTCTCGCCCCTCTCTCCCTCTCAGTTCCAATTCAATTCTCAATTTAATACAACTTTATTGGCATGGCTGCATAAGAACAATATTGCCAAAGTAATTAACAATGAAAGGATTAACAATGAATCATAATCATAAATAAGTGGAATAAAATAAATAAATAAAACATTGTAAGACACCTCAAAACTAACAATGCAAATTACAGACATGGGGGACTCACAAGTTTTTGTCATTTTCCCTCCCTCCCCCCCCCCCCCCCCCCCCCCCCCCCCCCCCCCCCCTCCCCCCTCCCCCCCCCTCTCTCCCCCTCTCTATCCCTCTCCCCCTCCCTCTCTCTCTCTCTCTCTCTCTCACCTCTCTCTGTTCGCTGCAGATCTTGCACAGCCACATGGCTCTTGGCCGGCTGCTGTTCTGCACTCCACATCTGCTGCACATGTTCTGGGGAGAAACACAAACACTGATCATTGTTTTTGTCACAACCATCACAGCAAGCACAAATGAGGGACTGCTGATTGGCACAATCACCTGTCAATCAGCTCCCTGGTGCTATCATGATGAGCTCATTATGACATCACTGCCAGCTAGGGCAAGGAGGGCCAATGGCCTCCTGCTCTGCTTTAAATAGGCACAGCCCCCATCCTTTTATTGGGAGACTCTGGCTGTGTCCCAAATTGCATACTTGCGTACTTGTTAGTACATACTTCCAAGTACACTAACTAGTACATACTATTTAGCATGCAAGTACACAGAGCAGTTAAAATTCATTAATTTGAGACGTACTTGTATTAACATGTCGTATCTCTTCTGACATTTGCAAGAAACTCATCCGGTAATGGATAGACTAGTATCAGCGGCTGAAATTGTATTTGACCGCTAACTACAAATGTTATTGCAGAAAAAAATGTAGTTCAGTACATATTTTTTGTGAATGGTTGTTCAAATAGTTTTGTTTAAAAACTTCTTCTTCTTCGCTGTCAGTTCTGAGAACACAGTGGCCACTGGGAAGGAGTAGTGTGCTCAGAGGCATACTTTGTTTTTCGGTTCTCCTGAGTACGCAAAGAGAACTTCCGGTGAATTCTATGCGTACTTGCATGGATGCATACTTGAGTTTGGGACAAACTTGATCAGATGAGCTCATCCAGAATGCTGCTGCTCGTCTGGTCTTCAATCTTCCCAGACGCACCCACGTCACTCCCCTCCTCGCCGACCTCCATTGGCTACCTGTCTCGGCTCGCATCAGATTCAAGACTTTGGTGCTTGCCTTCCAGGCTGTTAAGGGGATGGCTCCGTCCTATCTTCAGAAGCTTATCAGACCCTACACGCCTGCCCGTGCACTCCGTTCTGCGTCTTCAGCGCGCCTGGTGCCCCCTCCTCTCAATGCCTGCACCTCCCGGTCACGTCTGCTGTCTGTTCTGGCTCCCCGCTGGTGGAATGACCTTCCCACGGTGGTCAGAACAACAGATAGTCTGCCCACCTTCAAGCATAGACTGAAGACTCACCTCTTCTGGATGCACCTCTCTCCTTCTCTCCCTAGCTCTCCGACTTAGCCTTAGTTGTTTGCTGTAGCTACCTTAGGGTTATTACAATTGTTGTTCCAGAGCTATTGTTTATTAATTATTATGTTTTTCTTTTTCCCTCAACAGGTCATCCATAGGGTTCAGCCCTTCTAACGCAACTGGCACTTGAGACGTGTACCCTTCCCTAGCACTTTGATAATCTTGTTCCCAAAGAAATGCACTTTGTGTTGTAAGTCGCTCTGGATAAGAGCGTCTGCCAAATGCCTGTAATGTAATGTAATGTAATGTGAATGACAGTTAACTTCCATACTTGATATGCGCACTAACTTGTATGCAAGTATGCAGTTTAGGACACAGCCTCTACCTGCTTCAGTAAGCCTTGGATGAAAGCAGCACGGCTCAGCAAAGGCCACACAGTCTTCTGCGTATCTGGAGTTTGAACCCATCAATAAGCGCAGTTAAAATGTCAGGCCTCATAAACGAAGGCGCTACTTCAATAATGAGGAGCAGAATTTGGCATTAAATCCAGAGCCAGCTGAGGGCCCTCTGCGTCCGAGGCTGGAGAACACAGAGACCCGCTCAGGACTGCAGCCCGAGATCCCTCGTCTCAGCAGCCACGCTCTTTTTTTTTTTGGGGGGGGTGGTTTTGGGGTTTGGGTTGCGTACCTTCTTGCAGTCCTCACACACCACAGAGCTGACCCCCGGCACCCCCAGCTGCTCCCCACACAGCAGGCAGCGGGACTTTCCGTCTCCACACACCGTCTTCTTTATGTCATCCAGACGGTTCACCAGGCGCCTGCAGACCACACACAGCCAATCACCGCACACAGCAGGCCACAGGCATACGACAGGCATACGACCAACAGCATTACTACACTTCCATTTGTGTTGATACAGTCATTTACTCCATCTTAAGAGACTAAGAGATAGATACCACCCACCAGCAAATTAGCACAACTTTAGATTTGTAAGGATTCACACTTCTGTTTCAGGGCATTTTATACATTTCTGAACATGCAGAATTTACAGCACTTTTTATAGACAGCCCCTCCATTTCAGGGTACCATGCTTATTATAGACAGCCCCTCCATTTCAGGGTACCATGCTTATTATAGACAGCCCCTCCATTTCAGGGTACCATGCTTATTATAGACAGCCCCCTCCATTTCAGGGTACCATGCTTATAGGGACATCAGTGCTGTGTTGATGAAAGTAGTCATGTTAGCGCTTTGTGCTGCGCACGCGGTGACTGCTGTTAGATCAGGACCAGGAGTGTCACTACTCAAGCACCAGGAGTGTCTACTCAGTGTCCACAGCACGAGTCACTCCGGATAAGATCATCTTGTACATCCCTAAAAATGCAATGCACAATTTTCCTATCGGACTATCCCAAACGCTGAATCCCTCTGTTTATACAAGCGTATGATTGGTCAGTCTCTGCTCATACAACCGTTTGATTGGTGAGGATGGGCAGTCTCTGTGTATAGGAGCATATAATTGGTCAGTGTGTGTTTATGAGAGCACATGATTGGAACAGTATCCCCTGCTTCCTGCCCCTTCACCATGCTCATCAGCTTCAGCTGAATGGAGCAGGGTCACCAGCTCACTCCTCACCCAAAGTAAGCTGGGGGTCTCCACACTCACCCGATCCGCTCCTGCTCCATGGCCTCCATCTTCTCTGCACGGGCGATCACTCTGTTAATAATCTCCTTCTCCTCGTCTGTGAGGTCGGGGCCGGGCCCCGGGCCGGGCTGCATGGCCCAGCCGCCTCTGCCAAAGCACAGGTGGACGGTCAGCCACTGACCTCTGGGTGCAGAGCCAATTGGGTTTGTGTTCTGACCCAGCATTGGTCTGACCCAGCACCAGATCCCTCTAACCCAGCACACCATGACCTGAGTCAAGCTTTCCAGGGCTGGGTCACACAAGCCTGCACCCCAAGAGCAGGAACCCCCCAGTACAGCCAGCTCTTTCACATGCAAGAGCACAACACAGACACACACACACACACACACACACACTCCTACACTCACAGGGAAAACACACCAGGACTGAATAATTAATCCACAAACACAAACACTTCAGACACACAGTACAAACGGTGCTGTTTTTAATGAAAATTTTGAAAGAAATATTTTTATTAATAATCAGAGTAGAATTGTTGTGTAATGATTGTATTAATCTGGAACAGTGATCTGATCACTAAGGACAGTTTTTACAGCTTTTTAAACAGCGAATGTGACGCATTGGTGGGAACGTGGAGGGGACATGCAGAGGCGTGCACACCAAAATGAGGGTGAGGGGGGGAGTACATCTGGGCATGAGGCGCAGAGCACCCCCCGCAGGCACTCTGGTGCAGTGCAGGCCCGGGTGGAACATGTGGCGCTGTAACTTCCCATCCCGCTGCCCGCTACTTCATCTCTTGCAACGCTGCAATGGTGTTAACCAGGACCCGAGAGGCTGGGGGAGGGGAGGTAACGTGCGCACAGGCAGGTGGGGGGAGCTGCAGATTCCAGGGAATATCCCGATCTCCTAAAGTGAGCGGCATTATGCTGCACACATACCACATGGCCACGAAGCGCACTGCTGGAGAGAGAGACAACCCTCCTGCACAAGCTCACTCCTGCAGAGTCAGCACAGAACTGGGGTACAGCGCAGAACTGGGGTACAGCACAGAACTGGGGAACAGCGCAGAACTGAGACACAGCACAGACCTGGGGTACAGCGCAGAACTGGGGTACAGCACAGAACTGGGGTACAGCGCAGAACTGGGGTACAGCACAGAACTGGGGAACAGCGCAGAACTGAGACACAGCACAGACCTGGGGTACAGCGCAGAACTGGGGTACAGCACAGAACTGGGGTACAGCGCAGAACTGGGGTACAGCACAGAACTGGGGAACAGTGCAGAACTGGGGTACAGCGCAGAACTGGGGCACAGCGCAGAACTGGGGTACAGCGCAGAACTGAGACACAGCACAGACCTGGGGTACAGCGCAGAACTGGGGTACAGCGCAGAACTGAGACACAGCGCAGACCTGGGGTACAGCGCAGAACTGAGACACAGCACAGACCTGGGGTACAGCGCAGAACTGGGGTACAGCACAGAACTGGGGTACAGCGCAGAACTGGGGTACAGCGCAGAACTGGGGTACAGCGCAGAACTGGGGTACAGCGCAGAACTGGGGTACAGCGCAGAACTGGGGTACAGCACAGAACTGGGGTACAGCGCAGAACTGGGGTACAGCACAGAACTGGGGAACAGCACAGAACTGGGGTACAGCGCAGAACTGGGGTACAGCGCAGAACTGGGGTACAGCACAGAACTGAGACACAGCACAGACCTGGGGTACAGCACAGAACTGGGGTACAGCGCAGAACTGGGGTACAGCACAGAACTGAGACACAGCACAGACCTGGGGTACAGCACAGAACTGGGGTACAGCGCAGAACTGGGGTACAGCGCAGAACTGGGGTACAGCGCAGAACTGGGGAACAGCGCAGAACTGGGGTACAGCACAGAACTGGGGAACAGCGCAGAACTGGGACACAGCACAGACCTGGGGTACAGCACAGAACTGGGGTACAGCACAGAACTGGGGAACAGCACAGAACTGGGGAACAGCGCAGAACTGAGACACAGCACAGACCTGGGGTACAGCGCAGAATGCCTGGTTTTGACACATTGACAGAGGGACCACAGACACACACAGTTACATACTGTACCTGTACACAAACACACACACACACACACACACGCAGCCACAAACACACTCACACACATGCAATCGCACACATATTACATTCCACACACTTCATATGTACACACAGAAAACAGACAAACACACACACATGCAGGTTTGTACTTACTGGTCCTTTTCACTGGGTCATATTGACAGTAGTGGAGAAACAGAGGAAATGGCCAAAAAATGACATCATTAAGTCAAATCAAAATGACATCAGTAATATGCCCTATCATATTTTTAATCCTAAATGATCCCCATCTTTGCTCTCTCCAAGGCATATCATCAAATATTCCAAAAAATACCAACAAAATTATAAACACAATCAATTTGTTTGAATATCTGTCAAAGGGCACATGACTGTATCACAGAAACAAGCCCCTCCCCTTCCTGCTTACTTGCCCATCACGCCCATCTGCCGGTCATTCTGACCCCAGCGGCCTGAGTTCCGGCCCATCACCGCGTCCGTCATGACTGCACAGACTGCACCTGCAGCACAGACAGACACAGACACACAGACAGGCATTGAGCAGACTCTCTTACCCAGGTTACAACAGCTCATTCAATAGGTTTACAGGACAGAAATGACATGAGATTTTTTTGCATCACAACCAGGAAGTAGTTAAAATACTTTAATGCTTCTGATACCAGAAAAGGTTGAAAAATGTACAGTGGAATATTGTTACATTTCCAATCCACATTCATTTTCCTTCCATGGGAAGGGCTACAGTAATTGACAGTTATTTGACCCCAGTCTGGTGTACTGCCTCGCCTGTTTTATTATATTACAGCACGGTTTCCATAGTGATTCAGTCCATTCATGCTTTTTTTGCAAACTCAGGGATATAGTTTTCATTTTCTATGTGCACAGATAATCCACAGCAGCTACACTGACACAGGAAAATTATATTTCATTAACATTCGATCCAGGATGAGAGCCGTGAACGGCGGACATGATGGGGAGCGCACTCTGCTCCCTCCGTGCCTCTGGAGCACAACATGGCAGATGAGGCTCTCTCCAGCGTGGACCGTCACGCACGCTGAGGTGAGAGCGGAGCAGGCGGTGAGCAGAAAACAGCGTTCCTGCTGAAAGATGATACATCGCTTTGCTGTTCCTGTGATAAATGTCACCTGTTCTTTCCCTGACTTTCTTATGACTTTAGAATTTAGAGTATTTGGAGTTTTATTACCCAACTCTGGTTTTGTGATGTGTGTATGTACTCACAGGCTGAATGCAGACTGAAACGCAGGTAGAGCAGTGACAGAAACAAAGGTAGAGTAATCACAGAAACGCAGGCAGAGTAGTGACAGAAACGCAGGCAGAGTAGTGACAGAAACGCAGGTAGAGCAGTGACAGAAACAAAGGTAGAGTAATCACAGAAACGCAGGCAGAGTAGTGACAGAAACAAAGGTAGAGTAATCACAGAAACGCAGGCAGAGTAGTGACAGAAACAAAGGTAGAGTAATCACAGAAACGCAGGCAGAGTAGTGACAGAAACAAAGGTAGAGTAATCACAGAAACGCAGGCAGAGTAGTGACAGAAACAAAGGTAGAGTAATCACAGAAATGCAGGCAGAGTAGTGACAGAAACAAAGGTAGAGTAATCACAGAAACGCAGGCAGAGTAGTGACAGAAACAAAGGTAGAGTAATCACAGAAATGCAGGCAGAGTAGTGACAGAAACAAAGGTAGAGTAATCACAGAAATGCAGGCAGAGTAGTGACAGAAACAAAGGTAGAGTAATCACAGAAACGCAGGCAGAGTAGTGACAGAAACAAAGGTAGAGTAATCACAGAAATGCAGGCAGAGTAGTGACAGAAACGCAGGCAGAGTAGTGACAGAAACAAAGGTAGAGTAATCACAGAAACGCAGGCAGAGTAGTGACAGAAACAAAGGTAGAGTAATCACAGAAACGCAGGCAGAGTAGTGACAGAAACAAAGGTAGAGTAATCACAGAAACGCAGGCAGAGTAGTGACAGAAACAAAGGTAGAGTAATCACAGAAACGCAGGCAAAGTAGTGACAAAAACGCAGGCAGAGTAGTGACAGAAACGCAGGCAGAGTAGTGACAGAAACAAAGGTAGAGTAATCACAGAAACGCAGGCAGAGTAGTGACAGAAACGCAGGCAGAGTAGTGACAGAAACAAAGGTAGAATAATCACAGAAACGCAGGCAGAGTAGTGACAGAAACGCAGGCAGAGTAGTGACAGAAACAAAGGTAGAGTAATCACAGAAACGCAGGCAGAGTAGTGACAGAAACGCAGGCAGAGTAGTGACAGAAACGCAGGCAGAGTAGTGACAGAAACAAAGGTAGAGTAATCACAGAAACGCAGGCAGAGTAGTGACAGAAACGCAGGCAGAGTAGTGACAGAAACAAAGGTAGAGTAATCACAGAAACGCAGGCAGAGTAGTGACAGAAACAAAGGTAGAGTAATCACAGAAATGCAGGCAGAGTAGTGACAGAAACGCAGGCAGAGTAGTGACAGAAACAAAGGTAGAGTAATCACAGAAACGCAGGCAGAGTAGTGACAGAAACGCAGTCAGAGTAGTGACAGAAACGCAGTCAGAGTAGTGACAGAAATGGTTAATTCCTTTACTACTTGTACATCTTCAGTCCCACATCCATATGTAAGTGTTGCGTAGACCAGCATTCAGCTGAAAGATTTAAAACTATAAGGTTTTTCCCAAGACTGAGAGTTACATATTCTTAACTTAAACTGAGTACTGCTGTTGTGTAGCAAAACTGGATGTTGATTTTATGAGAAAAATGGTGGACAATAAAAAGCTATATTGCTATTTTATTCCGTACCTTTGTAAGATTGTATCTATAAATATTTTTGGTGATCACTGTCAACAATCTAAAGTTATGAACGCAAATAGTTTAAATAAATGCATTTCTTTGACTTGGAGTGCATCACCTAGCAACATCACCTAGCAACAGATGCTGTCGTGCCATGACGTTTCACAGCGCATTGTTCATTCTGCCCAGTTTTTCTACCGTCCATGTGAACGTGGTATGAGAGGTTTGATAAAGATTTTCAATAAAGCTCGTACCAGCATCAGCTTTTCAGCAAAGATCATTAGCATGAATTAAACATTCACTGAAATCAGTTAAAATATCAATTAAAAACATCCAAACTGTGGAAGTGGGATTGTAATATTATATATCATCCAAACGAAGCAAAAAACACAATGTGAGTTATTGCCCATTGCGGGAATAAATTACCAGCACTTAAAAATCAATATACCGATTCTCTGTCCATCTATCTATCAGCCAGCCGCAGATTTACTGAGGGCTCAATGACCTCAAGCACCAGTGCACCCTTTCATCCTCAATTAAACCGTAAAACTGGCCAATAAGTGAGAATTTCTGTCGGGAAGTCCTGGCAGGAGTGAAATGTGCACAGTGCTCAGAATCATGACTGCGTCTGCTGAGCTGTCATTCCACTTCTCCTCCGAAAATAATGCCCAAAGGCGGGGGGGTGGGGGGGGCTTCTTAAAATGTTGCTGTGTTTTAGAAAATGAAGTGCGTGGAGTGTGAGGAATGTGATTGGTCGTAATTACACTGCAGGGAGAGCGGATTGGGGGGAAATACACAGCACTTCAGTGCAACATCACTCACTACACCAAAGCAGGCAAGTGTGAGCCATTTCAGGCCACACTAAAGGTACAGCTTTATAGAATGGCCATAGATAACCTTTAATCACAATTCTTTGATTTTCATAATACCTTTCTTGTTCTGTTCTTATGTTTTTGTTTATTGTGTTTTTATTGTTGTATATTAATTTGTTGCTGAGGCACTCTGTGATCTCTTGCATGAAATGTGCAGCATAAATAAATAAAGCTCAAACAGCAACTAAGATTCATGTGCAGCTAAAGTAAATTAGCACTTCCCATGATGCACCACTCACACACAGCATAGCAGATGTCTGACATCATTGCCAGAGATGCACCTCTCAGCCAATAGCGGCTGATGATTATGTGGCTCACAGATGATTTCCAGAACATTAGAAAAGTTATTATAAATGTTCCCAGCCCATCTGTCCAATTTCCTCTCTGGCCCTAGAGCGTTATGATGAGAAGAAAAACCCTCGGAACAGCCTTAGAATGGTGTCCTGCTTTATTATTCTGTTAAAAATAGAACTGTGTATGGCTATTAATGCTGATTTTATCAGAATCATTTGCCATAGTAAACATTTGCCAGTTCAGCACTGTCATTCAGGACAGTCATAGAATGTATTTGATTAGCACAGTATATATTTTATCCTCCTTGATATTTTTCATGGCTAAATATTTAGGGGATGCTATCAGCAAGTTTGTATGTGACAAGCCTGAGCCTTTTCGATATGCCTGATATGATCACTCATACGGAGTGATCAAATGTTCAAACCATGTCTTTACAGCATTCAGGACCGCACTTTGCCTCATCCTCCAGTCTTGTGAGAGTGTTCTGTGTGCTCTGGTTAGCTTTCTCTGAGAGTGTCATGTGGTTTGCTGGCTGGTCCACAGGAGAGCACATCTGAGAGGAGCAATTTCACAAACAACAGTGCCCACCTCCCACCTCACAGGAAAAAGAAACAGAGTAAGAAATGAATATTTAAAATACACAGGCTACAAAAGGTTTACATCAGCTATAAAAACTTGTAACAAGTAATTGCTGATGCACTAGCCATTAAATTTTGGCTGGGTGAGCATCTTCCCAGTGCCAGCCACGGTCATTCACTGTCTCTGCGCCCCCCCAGCCCGGAGACTTTTACTACCTACTTTGGCAACAAATTTAGCAACGTTCACAGTTCATCGCTGGCGTGAGGGTCAGCAATGCTTTGGTCCCAAGCTGCCCAGACTGGCTGGCCACCAAGTGCTCTCACTGTAAAAGACTGTGAGTCAGCCCACCTAGCCATGATCAGGGTTACCACACTGCTAAAGCACAGCCACAACGCTGCCCACCTAGCCATGATCAGGGTTACCACACTGCTAAAGCACAGCCACAACGCTGACCCACTCACAGCCCACCTAGCCATGATCAGGGTTACCACACTGCTAAAGCACAGCCACAACGCTGCCCACCTAGCCATGATCAGGGTTACCACACTGCTAAAGCACAGCCGCAACGCTGACCCACTCACAGCCCACCTAGCCATGATCAGGGTTACCACACTGCTAAAGCACAGCCACAACGCTGCCCACCTAGCCATGATCAGGGTTACCACACTGCTAAAGCACAGCCGCAACGCTGACCCACTCACAGCCCACCTAGCCATGATCAGGGTTACCACACTGCTAAAGCACAGCCACAACGCTGCCCACCTAGCCATGATCAGGATTACCACACTGCTAAAGCACAGCCGCAACGCTGCCCACCTAGCCATGATCAGGGTTACCACACTGCTAAAGCACAGTCGCAACGCTGACCCACTCACAGCCGCTCATCCTATTTCTCACTCATTAGGCCTTTAGGCCCGGGTTGCTCAGGGTTTAGCTGATTAGTGGGAAAGATGGGCCTCCGCTTAGCTTCCCTCATCAGGCTCATCGCTACGACTGTTCTGCCATTCTGAACCCAACTTCCAGGGCTGTGCTTAAAACAAACAGGCAGTTATCAAAATCCAGCCAACAAATCCACCCTCTGGAATTCACACATTCACACTGCAGGAAAATGACAAGTGCATGGAGCAGAGTCAGACACTCGGCATGCAGAGAGGAGACAGGCCTCCAGCCCAAAGCCAGAGTCAGACACTCAGCATGCAGAGAGGAGACAGACCTCCAGCCCAAAGCCACAGTCAGACCTCCAGCCCAAAGCCACAGTCAGACCTCCAGCCCAAAGCCAGAGTTAGACCTCCAGCCCAAAGCCACAGTCAGACCTCCAGCCCAAAGCCACAGTCAGACACTCAGACTGCAGAGAGGAGACAGACCTCCAGCCCAAAGCCAGAGTTAGACCTCCAGCCCAAAGCCAGAATCAGACACTCAGCCTGCAGAGAGGAGACAGCCCTCCAGTGGACACTCCCGGTTGTGGGGCCATTGTGTGAAAGGAGGCATTAGCTGGACTATTTCAAACTACAAAGAGAACTGGTGAAAAAAGAGGACAGCAGAGTGTGCTTACCTGAGATAGGTGAGTGAGGTCACCTATCAAAGCAGAGTGAGATAGGTGTGTAAAGGCTTACCTGAGGCAGGTGTGTGGCAAGCAGTAGGGCAGGAACTGAATGTGAGAGCAGAGGGGTAGAGCTCTGAAGGGGCACGCCTCTACAGGAAGTGGCAGGATTCCTTTAGCTATGGGTGGTGAGAGCTGGAGTGAAGCTGCCTGAAAAACAACAAGACACACGGTGAGCACCTGATCAGACCACAGTGCAAAACCCCACCCGCCATGACCCTGCCACGCCCCCACACCTCCACCAAGCCCCCACCACGCCTCCACCATGCCCCAACACCCCACTGCTCCATCCCATCCCCGGGAGCACCTTGTTCTCCCACTGTTTATTCACACAGCAATCAAACACTGAAGCCCAATGGGAGGAAGTAAAAATGAGGAAGAAGGAGAAATGAGGAGAAAAAAGGAAAATCAATAAATCTCATCTATCTCTGGGCTGCTGCAGGCAATCACACCTGGGACAGGCACTGCAGAGAGAGATGGAGAAGAGAGAGGGAGGGGGAGGGAGAGAGGGAGGGGGAGAGAGACAGAGAGAGAGAGTGACAAAGAGAGAAAGACAGAGATAGAGCGAGAGAAACAGTGAGCAAGAAAGCGAATGAAAGAGGGACTAAGAAAGAGAGAGAGGGGGAGGGAAATGGGGGAGGGTGAGTGAGCAACGCTGGGCTCTTTGTGCTGCTCTACCGCCCCCCCCCCCCCCCCCCCCCCCACCCCCCCCCCCCCCCCCGCCCCCCTGGAGCCATAGATCGCCCCAGCCCTACATTGTCCTTCCCTCTCACTGCTCAAACACAATCAGGCTTTTGTATGGGAAGCAGGCCCTGCTAAGACCCAGCCCAGGCAAGGGAGGCTAACTGAGCACTGAGCCCTGCTAGCATTAGCCATACTGCAGGGCAGGTAACTGAGCAGGTCCCTGTGCCTGCTAGTATTAGCCATACTGCAGGGGAGGGTAACTGAGCAGGTCCCTGTGCCTGCTAGCATTAGCCATACTGCAGGGGAGGGTAACTGAGCAGGTCCCTGTGCCTGCTAGTATTAGCCATACTGCAGGGGAGGGTAACTGAGCAGGTCCCTGTGCCTGCTAGCATTAGCCATACTGCAGGGGAGGGTAACTGAGCAGGTCCCTGTGCCTGCTAGCATTAGCCATACTGCAGGGCAGGTAACTGAGCAGGTCCCTGTGCCTGCTAGAATTAGCCATATAGCCATACTGCAGGGGAGGGTAACTGAGCAGGTCCCTGTGCCTGCTAGCATTAGCCATACTGCAGGGGGGAGGGTAACTGAGCAGGTCCCTGTGCCTGCTAGCATTAGCCATACTGCAGGGGGGAGGGTAACTGAGCAGGTCCCTGTGCCTGCTAGCATTAGGCATACTGCAGGGCAGGTAACTGAGCAGGTCCCTGTGCCTGCTAGCATTAGCCATATAGCCATACTGCAGGGGAGGGTAACTGAGCAGGTCCCTGTGCCTGCTAGCATTAGCCATATAGCCATACTGCAGGGGAGGGTAACTGAGCAGGTCCCTGTGCCTGCTAGCATTAGCCATACTGCAGGGGAGGGTAACTGAGCAGGTCCCTGTGCCTGCTAGCATTAGCCATACTGCAGGGGGGAGGGTAACTGAGCAGGTCCCTGTGCCTGCTAGCATTAGCCATACTGCAGGGCAGGTAACTGAGCAGGTCCCTGTGCCTGCTAGCATTAGCCATATAGCCATACTGCAGGGGAGGGTAACTGAGCAGGTCCCTGTGCCTGCTAGCACTAGCCATACTGCAGGGTTTGTGCACTGAAATACAGAAGGTGTGTAAACATACACACACACACACAGGACATGGATTTTTTTCTTTGGTGGGTGGAACAACAGTGAGTGTGGTAGAGCTCAGTGATGCACAGAAATTCAGTCTTTATGGTGAGTGCTGATAACATCAGCAGGACAAGATCTGTCCTTTGGTTGACATGCTGCTCAGCTGTAATTTGCTCTGTCAAAACTGAAAGTTTCATTAGCTTTTTTTGACAGACATTGAGGCATATTTTTGCAGGCTGTACAGCGTCGATCTGTTTGTACAAACAGGAAATGCATAGATCCAGGCGTGGATTTCACGCATTCCGCAGCCCCTGTGTGTACGCACCCTGACGGTCTTATCTGTGCTCCTGTCACCATGTCCTCCAGCATGACAGTGTTTGCATGCCGATCGCTCTCGGCTGTAACATCAGAGGCCACGGTGATGCTGACCTGTTGTGTAGTCCCCTAAAACACGATTCAAAAGCTTCGAGCTACAGCTACAACACCAGCCATAGCATTAGCATTAGCCTGCGCTGTACTGCCCTCTAAAACACGATTCAGAAGCTTCGAGCTACAGCTACAGCACCAGTCATAGCATTAGCTTTAGCCTGTGCTGTACTGCCCTCTAAAACACGATTCAGAAGCTTCGAGCTACAGCTACAGCACCAGCCATAGCATTAGCATTAGCCAGTATTGTACTGCCCTCTAAAACACGATTCAGAAGCTTCGAGCTACAGCTACAGCACCAGCCATAGCATTAGCATTAGCCAGTACTGTACTGCCCTCTAAAACATGATTCAGAAGCTTTGTGTAGCAGGTATAGCGCGAGCAAAAATGACAGTGTTAGTCATTCATGTGCAGCCATATATAAGTGCATATATATGTACTGATCTTAATCATAAAATTTCAGTATGGATATGACTAACAGCTTTCACGAGAAGCAAAAAATATGAAACATTTTGTTAAATCATATATGTGTCAAAGAAGAGTTTCAAAAGTCTTGTCTTTTGGAAGGTTTGCAGGTTTTTATTCTTGCGCAACTCTAAAACAGCATCAGATCCAGGCCATGACTATAGACCGTGATTGGTTGATTAGGTGAGTCAGGTGTTTTAGTCAGCTGCTCTTGATAGTCTGTTACATGAGGGGCTATTCCTAGAACAGGCTATATAAATAACTCAGCAAACACCAATTTCACTTCCTCATCATGAGTCTAACATCTAGCATTGACCGGGCCATGAATCAATTCATTCTTGTCTGTTCCACGAATCGAATGTGACATGAGTTGCCTGGTTCCATTTGAGCTGTATCGCTGCATGTTTGCGTTTGTGTAGACTGACAGCTGTATCGCTGCATGTTTGCGTTTGTGTAGACTGACAGCTGTATCGCTGCATGTTTGCGTTTGTGTAGACTGACAGCTGTATCGCTGCATGTTTGCGTTTGTGTAGACTGACAGCTGTATCGCTGCATGTTTGTGTATGCGCAGGCCATCAGCTGTATCGCTGCATGTTTGCATATGCGCAGGCCATCAGCTGATCCTTGATGTTAAGAGCCCAAATGCCAATCTGACATTTCCTCAGCGCAGCGTAAAATGCCAAAGCGCTGGGTGACAGAGAGACGGGCAGTGACCTGACAGCGAGCGAGGGGGATGGGGGTGCAATGCGACCCGCTGCAGGGGGGAGGAGGAGGAGGAAGCTCTGTATGATTCTCCCTCTCGTTGTTATCGCCGTTATCCATATTTGTTTTCTCGGCAGGCAACACACGGTGTTATGTTGCGTATTGATTTCTGTGGAGCCGATTAACGGCCAATGCCTCCCTCGAGGCAGGCTCAGCTTTCACTGCCCCCACCCCCAACCCCCCGCACGCACAGGGTCAGCAGCTCAACAAAGCCACGTTTTCATGACACTGCCACGGCAGTGATCATCACCTCGGGTCCCAGAGGGCGAGTGTTTGCTGGGGTTTGTGGTTGCCTAGCACTTAAAGACCGAGCGACACAATTACACAGTTACCTCACCTTAACTGGTTTCACATTTTCAGGTGAAAACAAAGACCAGCACACACTGCGGCCCTCCAGGAACAGAACTGAAGCCCACTGTCCCAAGGCTTACACCAGATCCCTGTCCCAAGGCTTACACCAGATCCCTGTCCCATGGCTTACACCAGATCACTGTCCCATGGCTTACACCAGATCCCTGTCCCATGGCTTACACCAGATCACTGTCCCATGGCTTACACCAGATCACTGTCCCATGGCTTACACCAGATCCCTGTCCCATGGCTTACACCAGATCCCTGTCCCATGGCTTACACCAGATCACTGTCCCATGGCTTACACCAGATCCCTGTCCCAAGGCTTACACCAGATCACTGTCCCATGGCTTACACCAGATCACTGTCCCATGGCTTACACCAGATCCCTGTCCCATGGCTTACACCAGATCCCTGTCCCATGGCTTACACCAGATCACTGTCCCATGGCTTACACCAATCTCCCAGTCCAAGAGAAGCAAATATGCTTTAGTTACAGCCAATCACTTCGATAGTTATGTTAGCCAAAACGGTGTGAGCCATTAACCACATTTTCTTGCTTTAACACATTTTAACACAGACATGTTTTCCCCCCATTGATCTGTCCTTGAATTTTTCATTTCCCACAAATGGCTTTGTTTCAGTGACCAGGTGTTCAAACTTTCAGAAATGAGGATCCTGCTGCTTTCACCCTCCAGTCTGCAATTTAATCAATGGAGGAACATGAGCGATTTGTGACAGAGTTATCCATCAGTCAGCACATGACAGAGCATGAGGGCGTGAGCTGCTGTGATTGATTAAAGCCCAGGGATATGAATATGGAGCATTTATTCTTTGTGACACACAGAGCTATTTTTGACGTAATGTGACCTGAGGAGGGCGAGTTATCCTTCCGCAGTGTCCACCTCAGAGCACTCAACAGGCTTCTGTTCGATCCCGGCACAGAAACACCTGATTCAACCAATCAAATAATCACGATATTCAACTAAGCACTCGATTACCGGATATGTTAAATCAGGCATTTTAAGGCTAAAACAAACAAAAAAGAACAAAAGCTGAACCCATGTTTGTTCCCTGCCAGGAGGTCTGGCCCCTGTGAGCAGATATGTCCCCAGGCCACTCTGGGTCACCTAATGACACTGATGAACACTTTGGGGCCCCTGAGTCATTCAGGACTCATGCACCACTTTACAGAGCCGGTGGTCACACCGGCCCTCCACAGAGCGGGAGAACATTGGGCTGTCACACACGGCGCAGCTTTAATCAAACCAGGGACTAACACAGCACATCTCTGCACTCATACCTTTCACATCTCCACTGTCGCCCAGGGCTGGCTCTGGGGAGCCTAGGCCCTGAGTCTGTGCGAAGCTGCTTTGTGACAAAGAAATAAAATTGAAACATTTATCAAGTGCCAGAGTTAGGTATATCAAACAGAACTAGAAGAATGAGAGGGGTAAAAATACAACTGTACCACCAAAAACAGCACAACTACAGCCATAAACCAAGAGAGGGCACAAACTAACAGTCAGCAGTGAAGTGATCTAAAACATTCTGAGCATTTACTGTCAGTGTTTGAGTGTGTACAGTCACACAGTGTTGCTTTAAAATCCCTTCCCATGCTTGTATTTTTTCAGCCTCTGTGGCTGTGGCTGTGGCTGTCCACATGATTGATCCACTGATCTGAGAGCCCCACAGAGCGATGGCCTCCCACAGAGTCTGGAGGGGGCTGGGCTCAGACTCACGGGGACACTGCCCTTCCCCTCTTCACCTGCACCAGTCACACGTTGCCAATGTCATCGGAGGAGCACAAACGCACAAGCTGATTATTGCAGGTGCCCTGCACGCCAGAAGAGGTCACTAGAGAGCAATGATACTGAGGATTTCAATCAGTGCGACTCTTTATTCTGCCCCAGCTGAGCTGAGCTTAGTGTTCCCTCACCAGTGCGGACTGCTGGCCTTCCATAGCTGGTAACTCAAGCCTCCAGAGCTGCTCCAGCTAAGCTGAGCTAAGTGTTCCCTCACCAGTGCGGACTGCTGGCCTTCAATAGCTGGTAACTCAAGCCTCCAGAGCTGCCCCAGCTGAGCTGAGCTTAGTGTTCCCTCACCAGTGCGGACTGCTGGCCTTCCATAGCTGGTAACTCAAGCCTCCAGAGCTGCCCCAGCTGAGCTGAGCTTAGTGTTCCCTCACCAGTGCGGACTGCTGGCCTTCCATAGCTGGTAACTCAAGCCTCCAGAGCTGCTCCACAAAAGGGGACTTTAAATCCATGAGGAGCCCAGAGGGCCCCCGGCCACCCTTCCTCCTGCCCTGTGCTCCTCTCCTTCAAAGCACCTTGAACACTCCTGGGAGTCAAGGGACAGGATATGAAAGATGGTGGGACAGTGCAGTATGTCTTAAAAGCAGGAAATTGGAATATTGATGTTTTATCGATTCCAGAAGGATGGTTTTACAGACTCAGCGTGATGCAGAGATGGGTGGGCTGCCTGCTACAGGAACCACTGCTCCTGAGGGCCAAACAAAGAGCACAATCTCAATAAAGAGAGACACCCAAAGGAGTATCAAAACAGCATTTCATAGAAATCATTTATAAATTCACGAGCACTGAGAAGTGGTTGAGTAGAACAAGAACTGGGCCTTCTGGACCAGACCGCATGTTGCATTTTAGCCAGCCAAACCCACTCTGTGGTCTAGGGAAGCTGGTATTTGCTCTCTCAGCCAACATAACTGTCAGAAGAAATATATGCTCAGACCCAAAGTGAAATCACTAATTGGTTAACACTTAACTGCTTCTTTGCATGGGGTGTGCCCCCCTTGGCTTTTGCCTGTAATAAAGTCTATACATATCTGCCGTGCTATTGGTCATAATATTATCACAACATAAACACCGCTCCGTAGGAAGAGGCTGTACTTTTCACAGACGTCTCATGTTTTTTACCAGAAAATTGTATGCTTGCTGAGACGCTACCCCTCTGCCTGTGTGTGCTGTTCTAAAATGTCTGAAATGTTTCTGGGCATCTACTGTTTCCTTTGTGCAAGGCAATTATGGCAGAAAATGTCTGTTGGAATAGAATAAATGTAACAAGGCCAGCTGTGGGGAGCACACTCCTGTTACCGGTCACTGTTGATCTGCCTGCATTGACAATAGACATCAGTGATTGGCTTAAACTATGTGTGAGGAGGTGAGGACGGTGCTCCACATTCATACTGCAGTTCTCCTTGTAGACATAGGGGTATTCAGCATAGCCATTACAGTGTGATTAGTATGACAGGATTCATCTGAGGATAATCAATCAGGTGAAAGCGCAGCCCTTATTTCCTATTGCATCACACCACCCACTCAAACGGAGGAGGCCCTCGGGCCGTCGGGCCTGGAGCCCTGAGACCAGCAGCCAGAGCCAGACAGCTGAGGCACACACCAGTGCCCCCCTCTCCCCCACTGACCACAAACAATAACCAGGAGGTTTTAGAAATGCCTAAAATAAAATCCCTGTTTTAGTTTCAGTATCAAAGCCCTGCAATCCAAGCTTTCAGGAACCTCGTTTGAGCTCAACACAGAAAACAACTCACTGTCAGGGTGTCATTCATCACACTGAGTAAATAATGTCTGCTGCCATTTTTACTGCTGCTTTTTACACCTGCAAGTTTCTTAGACTATCTTCTTCCCATTTACGTCTGTTTTGTATTAAAAAAAACTGTAGTTAAATATGACTACATTGAGTCTTAATCATGGAATTTTTTATGTGGGTTAATGAGATTCTCAGATCAATGCAAATGTAATTTCCAAGATTCACTCAACAATGAATCATTCATCCGGCGCAGAGCTCTGCAGCCTCAATGCGTGAGACGCACCTGCTCTGAGAGCACTGATAACCACGCCCAGGCAGCTACTGACACGGCTGGCTGAGTATAAAGACTCACCTCCCTGCACTGCACTGAGAGCACAGCTGGGGCTGATAACCACGCCCAGGCAGCTACTGACACGGCTAGCTGAGTATAAAGACTCACCTCCCTGCACTGCACTGAGAGCACAGCTGGGGCTGATAACCACGCCCAGGCAGCTACTGACACGGCTAGCTGAGTATAAAGACTCACCTCCCTGCACCTGCTCTGAGAGCACAGCTGGGGCTGATAACCACGCCCAGGCAGCTACTGACACGGCTGGCTGAGTATAAAGACTCACCTCCCTGCACCTGCTCTGAGAGCACAGCTGGGGCTGATAACCACGCCCAGGCAGCTACTGACACGGCTAGCTGAGTATAAAGACTCACCTCCCTGCACCTGCTCTGAGAGCACAGCTGGGGCTGATAATCACGCCCAGGCAGCTACTGACACGGCTGGCTGAGTATAAAGACTCACCTCCCTGCACCTGCTCTGAGAGCACAGCTGGGGCTGATAACCACGCCCAGGCAGCTACTGACACGGCTAGCTGAGTATAAAGACTTACCTCCCTGCACCTGCTCTGAGAGCACAGCTGGGGCTGATAACCACGCCCAGGCAGCTACTGACACGGCTAGCTGAGTATAAAGACTCACCTCCCTGCACTGCACTGAGAGCACAGCTGGGGCTGATAACCACGCCCAGGCAGCTACTGACACGGCTAGCTGAGTATAAAGACTTACCTCCCTGCACCTGCTCTGAGAGCACAGCTGGGGCTGATAACCACGCCCAGGCAGCTACTGACACGGCTAGCTGAGTATAAAGACTCACCTCCCTGCACTGAGCCTGGTGTACGTGAAGGGTGATGAACCCACCCATTTATAGGACATAACAAATACTTTCTAACCAATCACATGGACTCAATAAAGCAATGTCAAAGGAAAATATGGTGATTCGACCCGACAATTTTAATATGAGCTTTGAGCCACATTTGGTTAGTGAGAGGAGGCTTATGTCAAATTGTGTCACATCTCCACAAACGTGCCTAGTGTGGCAATCGTTGCTGGAGTAAGTGCTCTTCCCACATTAGAGGGCAAGCATCTCTTCACATCTCTCTACAAAAATCTGAGACCTGGGGCAGGTAAACTCTACTTGCCAAGACACCCTCACACCTGATCCAACACCGATCCAATCAAAAGAGAAACCAAAATGTCATCACATTCACACAGTGTGGAATGGCAGCAAAGAACTTACCAGCACTGTACCACTGCAGCTACATTCACCTCCAAAATGAAATCATATCTGAGCAAGATAAGGGAGGAGGAGTCTTTTTAAAATAAAAACCAGACTGCCAGCACTACCTTCAATGTGACTAAGAGCTTGGGTTCCTACACCTACGTATGCCAGGGTGCCCAGAAAATCTCAGCCCAGCCCCACCCTCACTCTGCCAGAGCCAATCTCAGCCCAGCCCCACCCTCACTCTGCCAGAGCCAATCTCAGCCCAGCCCCACCCTCACTCTGCCAGAGCCAATCTCAGCCCAGCCCCGCCCTCCTCTCAGCCCAATCTCAGCCCAGCCCCGCCCTCACTCTGCCAGAGCCAATCTCAGCCCAGCCCCGCCCTCACTCTCCCAGAGCCAATCTCAGCACAAGATCCATCTTGCTCCTGTTGGACATCTCAAAGCCCAAGGCCTGTGCAGAGAGCGATGCTCAGTCAGTGCTGGCTGAACTGCACCTTCACATCACTGACGCCATTTCATTATTCTGTAAACTCTGGATCAGGTATCCTCTGTTCATACCCCAAAATGATTCACTATGAGCTATGAATGCTAAACTGATCGTACACCAGGCCCTAATTTATGGGGTGTGAGAATAAGTGTGCTGGTCAAATAGCTCCACTGCCCATATCTGAACCTAACCTGCATTTGGAAACTGACCCTCGCTTTACACTTGGGTTAAGAGTTTTATGAATACAGATAACACAAATGCATGGCGTCATTCAGGAATCCTGAGTAAAGAAAACGGAGAACATCCAGGCATGTTTCTGATATGCCAAAAATACACACAACGGTTTCTGAGGGATATCTGGAGTTCTGGCAACATGCTGTATAAAATGTAAAAATATCCACATATAACTTTCAGACATAGATGGCACTTGGATGCTTCTGGATATCAGACACAGTCATTTCCTTTGTGACACATACAGTTGTACAGTCATGTTCAGCTTAATGAATAGAGAAATGTTTCCAGTTCACACTGTCCACACACAGCTCTGTATGTCAAATTAATGGCAGGTTTGTTTTGAGCTTGTCCACTCCGGACACCTCCACAGACATTCCCAATGTAGAAGCAGAAAGACGATGCGATCTCAGTCAGCGCACTGGCCATTCTGTGCGGGGGGAAGTGCAGTGTGGAGTGTCTCAGGTCTGGGAGTGGGTGGGAGGAGTCAGCGCTGCGTAGGATTTATCACCATTTGACAGCACCCGCTGGGTACGGCGAAGGCAGCTCCACCACATCGCGCCCATAGACCTGTCACATGACATCCGTCGCTCAGCCAGTTACAGCAAGTGCCATTAGCCCGAGGAGGACCAAGGAACAAGCAGCGTGAGCTGCTCTCTCTCTCTCTCTCCCTCCCTCATTCTCTCTCCCTCACTCACTCCCTTTCTCTCTCTCTCTCTGTCTCCCTCCCTCACTCTCTCTCTCTCACTCACTCACTTTCTCTCTCTCCCTCCCTCTCTTGCTCACTCTTTGTCTCTGCATACCTATGAGTCAGGCCTGTAGGCCCTTTGCTAAGCAAACACACACACACACACAGATACACACACATTCTCAAACACATATGCACTCTCTCTCTCACACACACACACACTCTCACACACACACACACACACACACACACTCACACACTCACACACACACATACACACACACACACACACTCACACACACACACACACACACACACACACTCAAACACTCACACACACACAGATACACACACATTCTCAAACACATATGCACTCTCTCTCTCGCACACACACACACACACACACACGCACAGAGTTACACTACCAGTGAATTATTAAGTTATTAATGTATGATGCTAATGTCGCTGACCCTTCTGCTTTATCAATACTTAATCAGCTATAGGCTATTCACGCAGGAAGGCATGCTGAATGAGAATTTAAATATACATTTAATATGACCTACAGACCCTCAGAATAATGTTGAAACTTCCCTAAACTTATATCACAGCCACAAGAGCAGCAAAAATAGACTGGCAAGTTTTTATAAAAATTTATGTGAATGGAACTGGGCACATATCAAAACCACGGGTGTCAGATTAAATGACTGTTTCCATAACAACAAGTTAAAAGTTGGTTAAGCGGATCAGGCTTGTCTTTAAACTCTGGACTCCAGATCTGACAAGCTGGATGTCTCAGAGGGCAGTGGTGTTCAGCAGAGAGTTTAAAACCTGGCAGCTCAAACTGATGGAACATTTAGTGAAAAATTTCTATAATCGTCTAAATGTCTGAAGAGTGTGGTTTTTTTTATCTAAACTGTTTTGTGGAGTGGGAAGCCTTTCAGGACCATGGACAGCACAGGCTTCACTCATTAACATTCACAGCTGAAGCTGATTGGTTAACACAGCTGAAGCTTATTGGTTAACAGCTGAAGCTTATTGGTTAACACAGCTGAAGCTGACTGCCCTAATCCAACCCAGAAACACAGCCTCTGTCAGCCGCAACAGACTAGAATATTCTAGTTCTGTTCTCCTCAACTGGGATATTTCCAGGTGAGATTTCCTTTATTAAGCTTTATTGTCAGTTCTTCCTTTTACTATAAAATTTACACTATATGGCTATGGGCCAATAGGCTGCCTTTTTTACTATCTCTTTTCAATCCATTTTATACCCGTTATAGTGTTATAGTGCGCAATCCTGTCATCATCCCAAACAAAAACAAACAAAACCAAACCAGGCCTCATGAAAAAAGCCTGATACCAAACAGCAAATAAGTAAATAAATAATCTCCTTAAAAATTATGACTGTTGGCATAATTGGAAATGATTGTGTGTAATAATTGGGAAAGGTTATGGACCATGGAAAACCTGATCTGAGATCTGCACTCATTGACTTTGAGTCACTTTGAGACCCAAGAAAACAGGTGCTGTGAGTTAACTATGTAATCCACTTTAATGGATCAGTTAAATACCAAATAACAATAAAAACAAGCACACACTGTGTCCCTCCAGCACACTGTATCACTCCAGAGTACACTGTGTCCCTCCAGCACACTGTATCACTCCAGCGTACACTGTGTCCCTCCAGCACACTGTATCACTCCAGCGTACACTGTGTCCCTCCAGCACACTGTATCACTCCAGCGTACACTGTGTCCCTCCAGCACACTGTATCACTCCAGCGTACACTGTGTCCCTCCAGCACACTGTATCACTCCAGCGTACACTGTGTCCCTCCAGCACACTGTATCACTCCAGCGCACACTGTGTGCCTCCAGCACACTGTATCACTCCAGCGTACACTGTGTCCCTCCAGCACACTGTATCACTCCAGCGCACACTGTATCACTCCAGCACACTGTATCACTCCAGCGTACACTGTGTCCCTCCAGCACACTGTATCACTCCAGCGCACACTGTGTCCCTCCAGCACACTGTATCACTCCGGCACACTGTGTCCCTCCAGCACACTGTATCACTCCAGCGCACACTGTATCACTCCAGCACACTGTATCACTCCAGCGTACACTGTGTCCCTCCAGCACACTGTATCACTCCAGCGCACACTGTGTCCCTCCAGCACACTGTATCACTCCAGGGATCTGAGTTGTTTGAGCTGCAGGCATGGGTGACTCCAGCTGCAGAGTGCTGTGTGTGTCGGGCTTCTGTTTTTATCGCTTACAGTTCCTCAATTAGCTGATTAACTGTATGCACCAATGCTGGGTAATTCACTGATTAGTTCACAGTGGAAAGTTCCACACAGGGGCACAGGAACCGTCTTCAGCTGTCATTCATGAGCTGGTCAATAAATGCAGTTAAAATGTCAGATTACACAAATGACTGAGCTAATTAAATAAGATGGGGATTTGGCACAAACCCCAGAGACAGACACCGCCCGCCTCCACTCCCACCCTCCGCTCTGCTGGAAATAGTCATCCTCCTCACCCAGTGACTATGGTGCTGCAGACTCTGATTCAACCTAAACCTGGAGTGCAGATGCTGCCATGGCCAGTCTATGTCCTTATGAATCTGGTGAGGCTTCATAAAACCATAGACTTAGCAGGGCTTCCCCTTGCTGTCAGTGACTGATTAATCAGAACCAATCAGAGTGTTTCTCTCTGGACAACATTCGGTTAATTATTGACAGCTTACCATGACAGGCTAAAATGCTAAACTGATCCTGGGTAAACTGGTCCTGCACTCATAAAGGGTCTCAGAGTAGCAGAGCTGATCTAAGATCAGTTTTCCTCTGTCCATATCAGAACCATGAATAATTTGACCAATAAAGCAACTGCTATGCAGTTTACTCAGCACACCTGGGTTTTTGGGACTACTGTGGAATCTGAAAAGAAAGGAAAATGAAGGGAAGCGTGATCCCTGGTCTGTGTTTGCAGAAAGTACCTCCACTGCCTGAGATAATCTTATTCAATTTTCAGTATTAGTGTTCATAATTAAATGGCCCCTTCAAAGTAGCAAACTTCAGAAAGTTAATTATCTTTAATTATCTTTGCACTTTGCAAATTATTGCACTACAGTGCAATCTGTGCCACTGAACATCAAGTCCGTGTCATTTTACACCCGCCGGGTCTGTCCAAATTGGATCTGTCCTGATCTGAAGTTTGGGCAGAGACTAGTGGACCAGTCACCTCCAGATTTATTACACTTCCAACTGACTGCCAAAAAATGATCATTACCATGGTCTCGTGATGCCGAGAGCGGTGGACGGAGAACAGTGTAAAGCTGCTCCTTCCCTTTGGCAGCGGTCTGTAGTTGCTGTGTCCTTTGGGAAAACTACAGGAATGTGCAACAGCAGCGGCCACGCTGACAGGTAGGCTCACCTGAGGAAGATCTGCGGTCAGCCCAGGTGGAAGCCAGTGCCGTCATTTGGGCTTTGATAAAGCACAGCCAGCCAGGCTGGAGGGGAAATTTGGGGTTTCCATTCATCGAGTGTTTGGTCTTCTGCTTGGCTGTGCCACATTTTTTTAATATCTTTATTGGAACCTATTTGTGTTTTTTTTTCTTCCCTAAAAGAGTAAAACTAAAATAAGGCTTTGCCTACTGTTGCTTGTCATTTCTTTGTGCTTGGGTTTTTTTCTCTTCAGCTACCTGCGTGACCAGGTGGCCACACCTGCCACTGCACCACAACTGCCTTCAGAATTCTTACAGGTTTTAATTTGGTTCTTGTAGCTTTGTCTGGGTTTTAGGGTCACAGCGTTAGAGGTTGCATTGCAAATGTTTATTTCCTTCTTGCATTTTCTAATGTTCTTTCATTTCTGAATAAAAACATCTGCAACATACATCAGAACATGCATGTATAAACAAATCCCATACACCGTGTGGCAGCAAGGCTATCACAGGCTAAGCCGATCTGTTTCAGGTAAACCACAGACTTCCCTTTTCCAGAATGCATTGCTGTGTTACTTGCAAAAAACAGTGTTTGAAAAATGTTTGTGTTTCAGACTGAGTTAAAAATAAGCATCAGATTCTCACATGCATCAGCCCCGATCAGCGCTCTTTCCTGGAGTGTGAAATTGATTTTTTACAAAAACTTTCACCTGGTTTGGCACCAAAAAAGGTTTGTTTTATCAGACTGGAAAGTGCCTCTCAGATCCTCTGGAGTGCTAGGATTAGTCCTCCCAAAAGCTTGGGCTGTTTTCCTGATTTAGCTGCACAGTTTATTGCAATTCAGGTGGAATACTGCTCAGCGCAGTGTTTAGTGTCATACAGTCAGCACTCAGCCCTATTGACGTTCTGTTTGTGCCTGTTAACAGCTGTATGTCCACCCCCGGGCCGGGAAATGCTCGTCCTGGATGCAGACTTTTCCACCACCCTATCCATCCACCCAACTAATCGCATTAATTATGCAGGTGAGCATGAGCTGAAGCTAGCGGAGGAGTTCTGCCATTCTGAATATTCTGGCTCAGGCAAAAGTAGCTGCTCAAACGGCAACCGAGAGCTCAAATGGAAGAGAAACCAGGAACAACATGACTTTCTCTGTGCAAAGGGCTGCTTTCGGACATGACTGGTCCTGTCGCGTGTGTCTGTGTGAGTGTATGTTTAAAGCTGATTTTCTCTCTCTCTCTCACACACACACACAGTGTGTTAATGGGAGTTAATGACACCACACAGTCTGACCGGTCACACAGGCCTAAGCCCTCTGCCCTGTTATTAAAGGCTAGGGGCACCAGCGCCCCCCCCCCCAACCCCCCAGCCAGATGTTAGTAAGGCGCTGCGCAAGAAGCAGCTTACCAGCAGCTTTTATCCCCCACCAACACATCAACATCACATTACACCGCGCCGGATGCAGCTCCAGGACTGGGGTCTCAGGTGCCTGTGCTGGCTCCAGCCCGATGCCTGTGCTGGCTCCAGCACCCCTGTGAATAAGCTCCAGACTGATGCCTGTGCTGGCTCCAGCCCGATGCCTGTGCTGGCTCCAGCACCCCTGTGAAAGCGCTCCAGCCCGATGCCTGTGCTGGCTCCAGCACCCCTGTGAAAGCGCTCCAGCCCGATGCCTGTGCTGGCTCCAGCACCCCTGTGAATGCGCTCCAGCCCGATGCCTGTGCTGGCTCCAGCACCCCTGTGAAAGCGCTCCAGCCCGATGCCTGTGCTGGCTCCAGCACCCCTGTGAATGTGCTCCAGCCCGATGCCTGTGCTGACTCCAGCACCCCTGTGAAAGCGCTCCAGCCCGATGCCTGTGCTGGCTCCAGCACCCCTGTGAATGCGCACCAGCCCGATGCTTGTGCTGGCTCCAGCACCCCTGTGAAAGCGCTTCAGCCCGATGCCTGTGCTGGCTCCAGCACTCCTGTGAAAGCGCTTCAGCCCGATGCCTGTGCTGGCTCCAGCACCCCTGTGAATGCGCTCCAGCCCGATGCCTGTGCTGGCTCCAGCCCGATGCCTGTGCTGACTCCAGCACCCCTGTGAAAGCGCTCCAGCCCGATGCCTGTGCTGACTCCAGCACCCCTGTGAAAGCGCTCCAGCCCGATGCCTGTGCTGACTCCAGCACCCCTGTGAATGCGCTCCAGCCCGATGCCTGTGCTGGCTCCAGCACCCCTGTGAAAGCGCTCCAGCCCGATGCCTGTGCTGGCTCCAGCACCCCTGTGAATGCGCTCCAGCCCGGTGCCTGTGCTGACTCCAGCACCCCTGTAAAAGCGCTCCAGCTCGATGCCTGTGCTGGCTCCAGCCCGATGCCTGTGCTGACTCCAGCACCCCTGTGAAAGCGCTCCAGCCCGATGCCTGTGCTGGCTCCAGCACCCCTGCAGGTTCGCTGGCTCCAGCAATGCTGATAGCAGCACGCCACGTCTTATGAAATCTGTGACAAAAGAGGCTTAATGGCACTCTATGGAGAGATGATCCCAAAACACACAAGCTATCATCCTCAGAGCACAGGGCAGTGGATGCTGACACACATATATACCAATATATATGCATAAATACACATATATACCAATATATTTATATACTTATTCATGAAAAGACAGAGACGTGCCTGGGGGCCATGAGTCAGCAGTGGATTATGTGACTGTGGTGGAGAGAGGACCCGCTGAGTGGCGGAGGCCGTGGAGGGGGAAGGTTGAGCCTGACTCACCTCCATAACGCTTACCATGATGGTCTGGGCTTTGGCAAGCGGAGCGTCAGCCAGCCAAGGGCTTACCCAGCAAACTAGGATCACAGCCAATGGAATCTCACCAAATTCAAAATATTTACCAGATCTCCTGAATCAAAACAGAAATGAAAGACGGTGGAGTCATTGAAACACAATTGTTCTGCTCAGAAAGTCGAGGTACAAAAAACAGAACATTTTCAGACAAGATGCAGAACTCCGCTGGTTCAGTTACTGATTCATGGTTCTTTTACAGTTTTATTACAGGCTTATTGGCTACAAAATAAAATACAGAAGAGGTAGTGTAGGTGAGTATCAATGCCTTTAGGGTATTTAAGCTCTTTGAAGTGGTGCATCTCGACGTCACTTCCCAATCTAAGAATGCTGCAGAGTTCTGAACGACCTCCATCGGCGTCTCTCTCTGAGGTGCGGTTGTTTTTATTAACGGCTCAGATTTCTATCAGCCACCGCAGGAACGATCTCCCGCTTCTGTAGGTACAAACGGGCCGGCGGGACCATCTGCGCGGCCATCTGTCAGGCGCGAAGCACCCTCCCGCCTCGCGGCGGAAGCGTCCGCAGGAGAACGGGAGTGCTGCCACCCCCAGGAGCCGCTCGTCCTGCTCGGCGCGGGAAAAACCAGGAAATCCCCCCGGGACTGCTACAGGCCTGCTCTCTCACTCCTCTCTCTGTTCTCTCTCCATTCTCTCACTCCTCTCTCCTGGCTCTGAACCACAGCCAAAAGCATATTTTTAATATCGTAAGCGTCTTCACGAGTCACACCGAAGGGTCCAATAAACACATCCACGGTGAGAACATCGCTAAGTAACAGGGCATCTCAATCAGCCCACCGTAAAACACACACACCCCTAACACTGCATCTTCAAATGGCCAGTCACACCCAGCAACGCTCAGAATCTCTGGGAATTTTCAGTAGAAACGTGTTACCGCATATGAACTGGTGCATTTCCTCTGAAAATGGGAAAGAGTGGGCACTTTTCCGACTTACTGGAGTGAGAATGGTTTTTAAGTATTTAAAATGTTTGTTTGACCCATTTCTGCTCTACCCCTCTAACCTCCGTCAGCACAGCTCCCGATCGCCACTGCGGACTCAGCAATGCAGCAGAGAGCGCCAGCGTCTCCTAGAGACCGCCGCGCTGCACCCTTGCTGAGAGACAGATACTCCCCTGCTTCTCTTTTTTTCCGGCACTGATAATCCCAGCTTTCATTGAATCCTGAAACACGATCAGCCGAGTGATAAAGCTGTCAGGAGCGAGACGCTCGGCACACGCGCGAAGAGACGCGCTCAAGCGAGTCAATCACAGCGACGGCGTTTTACCAATGTCGCTGTCCCTACTGTCACAGGCTTCCGTTATTGCCTTCCAGCTCTGATATACAGGCATCGATCTTCTGCTTTGTCTGTGCCGGCTGAGGGCGGGAAGTGGTTTCTTTTACACTATTTATATACCGGAACTAATTTCCGTTAGATGAGAGCGGCAATGAATCTCTTGCTGGTTCGGGCACAGGCGATATCCGGGTTCTGTCCTTGTGAATTGGGACTTGGCAGCGTCGGGCTGGTTGCTATTCAACACCCCCACCGGCCCCCACCCCCACAGCACAAGCAGACTGTCTGCCACAACACTCCCGTGAGCTCCTAATTGATTTCTGTTTGCAAACAATGAACCCCGCCCCAATAGGAAACGGTGTTGAAGACCAAAGCTGTGTTTTGTCAGTACTTGAATTTTGGTCTTCCTGTTTGTCTTTAGCCATCACGCCTTGGGCCCCCCCCCCCCCCACCCAACTGACCCTCATACCACTGGGGAGTAGCCCCCCAGCACTGCCACTACTCAGTGTTCGAAAAAACATTCTGGCCTCTCCTGTCCACACAGGTGAGGAACAGAGGTATCTCTGAAAGGAACCTGAGGAAACCCAGGTAAGGCTTCACCTGAACGGCTTACATAAAGCATGCACACAGATCTCTCCTGACCTGCTCATCTGGGGCCCAACACCGTGCCTGCCAAACTCTCCACGTGCTCCCACTCCAATCATACCTGCCGCTCCTGAGGATATCCAGATGTCACCAACATCAGCAAGATCAGCTGGACCACCTGATTTCTCTAATTAGTTCACCCCTAGACCAAGGAAGTAAATTATTTAGTATAATCAGATGAAGTAGAGATTGGCTGGAACAATCTCTCAGAACCAGAGTTTAGCACCCCTGTGCCAAACAATGGTTTCACCCCTGTCCTAGAGTCACTGGCTTTCCAGCACATTCCCACTCTCAGATACATCACAAACTGTTATGTTATGAAGGATGATTTTCACACAATGCCTCACTATGTCAAATACATACAACTGTGTCTCAAAGGATGGGCGTTCCATATTCAGTTAAGGGGTTTTAATTAGCCCCACAACTGATGATTTCATTTCCACTAATGTAATGGAGATTCACTCCCTTTGAAGAGGTTACATGTTTATTAAATTATTGATAGACCTAAAACAATAGCTGAAGCCAGTGAAAAATGTTAAAGCGCAGATACAGCATATCGTGATTAAAACTAAAACCTTATGAGGAAATGAAGGGCCAAAGACAAAGCTAGTGCTGTGATTAAGAGCTATCCTGATTCTGCTGAAAAGTTTCAGATGATCTTGCTGATTCCAGAGACTGAATGGAGCACTGACTACTGAATGTAGCGCACATCGGGCAGCCCTGATCTATATCCCTCTGCCACCCTCTGGAGATGAGCAGCCAGCGCTGCAGAGGCCCTGCTGGTGGGTTCATTTCAGATACAGATCTGCAAGGTGTGTCAGGCTCTCACAGCTCCTGCCAGGTCTTTCATCACTGTGATGCCACCGAGCTCCAGCTACAGTGGAGGAATGATCAGCCCAGTGATCAGCCCAATGATCAGCCCACATCTGCAACAGGAAGCCTGGCCTCATTATGTTCCTGATGAACACACACACACTCACACACACATACATACATAGACACACATACAAACACACACACACACACACACACACACACATACACATATACACATAGACACACATACAAACACACACTAACACACACATACAAACACACACACACACACTCACACACACATACAAACACACACATACACATAGACACACATACAAACACACACGCACACACATTCACATTTTAAGTTTGTGAGTAAATAGTTTTATGTCTGACATATGGGATGTGGTGAATAGAATCACAGCTGTGTCATGTGGTGAGGAAAATGTTGCTGAATTTGACAGAAAAAATATTTACTCATCAGTACCTTTACAGACTGTGACCATAGAAACAGCGATAAGATGAAAGGAGAAATGGTTTTATATAGATCCATCTCACAGAATGACTCAGAGAAGGCAAAAATATCATTCCCATTCTTTGCTCAGATCACATGTTCATAACCTGAAACCTCAGACTCACACACTCAGAGGGGCCCCCTGAACAGCAGCATGCGGCCTGCGCTGAAGCTGAGAAACTGCCGGGCTTCACGCCACCATAGAGTCTGAGGTGGTCTCAGCAGGAGAGACAGAGTCTTGTTAAAGGAATGAAAAGCACGCTGGGCTAGCTTGCTGCTGTATGCCTACGCCTCTGTGGCGTGTTCCTTCTCCGCCCCCTGATCCGTGCTAATCCTAACCCTTCCTCTCACACACAAACACTCTGCTTATGAATATCCAATGATACTGTCCAGGATCAACCCCACCATTTTCATTGGCCAGACACAGCAGCTAGGCCCCTCCCCCACCACACCCTGACTCCAATCACACGCTGTCAGTTATGCCTCTGCTAATCACCCAGTCTCATTTCTGAGAAGTGAACATCATTTGATCAGAACCCAGGGCTAGTATCTGAGCCTGACAGAGCACTCCACAGTCCGGGCGTCTGCCTTTTCAGTCCAATAACAGCTCAGCCTCCCTGCCACACCCACGGTTGGCCCAATAGCAGCTCAGCATACCTGCCACACCCACGGCCGGCCTAATAGCAGCTGAGCATACCTGCCACACCCACGGCCGGCCTAATAGCAGCTGAGCATACCTGCCACACCCACGGCCGGCCTAATAGCAGCTCAGCATACCTGCCACACCCACGGCTGGCCCAATAATAGCTCAGCATACCTGCCACACCCACGGCCGGCCTAATAGCAGCTCAGCCTCCCTGCCACACCCACGGCCGGCCCAATAATAGCTCAGCATACCTGCCACACCCACGGCCGGGCTAATAGCGGGTCAGCATACCTGCCACACCAACAGCCGGACCAATAACAGCTCAGCCTCCCTGCCACACCCACGGCCGGCCTAATAGCAGCTCAGCATACCTGCCACACCCATGGCCGGACCAATAACAGCTCAGCCTCCCTGCCACACCCACGGCCGGCCCAATAACAGCTCAGCCTCCCTGCCACACCCACAGCCCGGCCCAATAATAGCTCAGCATACCTGCCACACCCACGGCCGGCCCAATAATAGCTCAGCATACCTGCCACACCCACGGCCGGCCTAATAGCAGCTCAGCATACCTGCCACACCCACAGCCGGCCCAATAACGGCTCAGCATACCTGCCACACCCACGGCCGGACCAATAACAGCTCAGCATACCTGCCACACCCACGGCCGGCCCAATAACAGCTCAGCCTCCCTGCCACACCCACAGCCCGGCCCAATAATAGCTCAGCATACCTGCCACACCCACGGCCGGCCCAATAATAGCTCAGCATACCTGCCACACCCACGGCCGGCCTAATAGCAGCTCAGCATACCTGCCACACCCACGGCCGGCCCAATAACAGCTCAGCATACCTGCCACACCCACGGCCGGCCCAATAACAGCTCAGCCTCCCTGCCACACCCACAGCCCGGCCCAATAATAGCTCAGCATACCTGCCACACCCACGGCCGGCCCAATAATAGCTCAGCATACCTGCCACACCCACAGCCGGCCCAATAACGGCTCAGCATGGAGACTGTGCTGTGATCAGCAGGAAAATAGAGTTAAAAAAAAAACAGAGTCTGGAGAATAAGTCCATCAGCAATCCTTAAATTATGCAAAGATGAAAAAAAGGTGCAGAGCAGATGCAGGAAGGGCATAGTGTATTACAGAAAGGGTACAGAGCGTTACAGAAAGGGTGTAGTGTATTACAGAAAGGGTACAGGGCGTTATAGAAAGGGTGTAGTGTATTACAGAAAGTGTACAGGGCGTTATAGAAAGGGTGTAGTGTATTACAGAAAGGGTACAGAGTGTTACAGAAAGGGTGTAGTGTATTACAGAAAGGGTACAGGGCGTTATAGGAAGGGTGTAGTGTATTACAGAAAGTGTACAGGGCGTTATAGAAAGGGTGTAGTGTATTACAGAAAGGGTACAGAGCGTTACAGAAAGGGTGTAGTGTATTACAGAAAGGGTACAGGGCGTTATAGAAAGGGTGTAGTGTATTACAGAAAGTGTACAGGGCGTTATAGAAAGGGTGTAGTGTATTACAGAAAGGGTACAGGGCATTATAAAAAGGGTGTAGTGTATTACAGAAAGGGTACAAGGCGTTATAGAAAGGGTGTAGTGTATTACAGAAAGTGTACAGGGCGTTATAGAAAGGGTGCAGTGTATTACAGAAAGGGTACAGGGCGTTATAAAAAGGGTGTAGTGTATTACAGAAAGGGTACAGGGCGTTATAGAAAGGGTGTAGTGTATTACAGAAAGTGTACAGGGCGTTATAGAAAGGGTGTAGTGTATTACAGAAAGGGTACAGGGCGTTATAAAAAGGGTGTAGTGTATTACAGAAAGGGTACAGGCCGTTATAAAAAGGGTGTAGTGTATTACAGAAAGGGTACAGGGCGTTACAGAAAGGCTACAGGGCGTTATAGAAATGGTGTAGTGTATGACTAAATGGGTATAGGGCAGTATAGAAAGGGTGTAGTGTATGACTAAATGGGTATAGGGCAGTATAGAAAGGGTGTAGTGTATTACAGAAAGGGTACAGGGAGTAAGGGTGTAGTGTAGGTAGCTGGCTTCTCTCCTTGTCGCAGAGTTTTCTCTCTTGATCTCTCTCCTGCTGTGTTAAGTCATGTGGCTCTGCTTTCTTCTTTCAGACAGACTCACTGTCCGGGCTCTGTCTTTTACATCTCATTATATTACGTACATCTCACCACCCGCCGCCCCCCCTCCACTCGTCCCATTCAAACACCTTCTATTTTCTCTCTGTAATCATCCCATCCTGTGTCTGTCCCTCCCCCCTCTCCCTCTCTCCCTCTCTCCCCCTCTCTCTTTCTCTCTCTCTTCCTCTGCAGCTCCGGCCGGTCCGGGCCAGCAGTGCAGAGTGGAGAGGAGAGAGGTGTGCTGGCCAATCAGGGCTTGTGCCGCACGCAAATGAGGAGACAGCTGTGAGAGAGCAGCGTGCGTTCCGTCCTCAGGCTGGCGGCGCAGCGGATCTCACCAATGGCACGCGCAGAGCGGGGGAGGGGCTGCACCCCCCCCCACACACACACACCCCCCTCATCAAAGTCCCGCTTCCCCGCAGCAACCCCAGGTGCAGAACCTGACCAGCCGGAAACATCCAGGTGAACCACAGCTCACCTGGAGCACATTTTCCACACCATCCCCACAGGGGGCTGGCCAAGTTGGCAGCCCAACACCTGCCACAACTCATCCAGCACCTTCTACCTGGGGCTGCTGGCTGCCGGTCCCTGCCCGGAGCTGGCCCCGTCTCTACAGCAGCCGGAGCTGCATGCGCCTAAACGCCCCGCAGCCAGACCTGCAGAGTCCCACTGAGTGGCTTCTCACCCCTCTCACAGAGGAGAAAAAAAGGAAGCAATCAAAATATTTTACAAAGCACCCTTCTGCTGCTCCTTTGATTCAGGACTGCAGAATGTTTTGCATGAATGGAGAGAGAAGGGGACTCTGGTGCAGGATCTGATGGAGCAAAACACTCATTCATAACTGCATCAATCATTCCTCAATTAAAGGACCAAGAAATAAAATGAGACTGTATTTCACATTGCGCCCTGGCAGGTTCATTCAGTAAGTTTTTCTCCCCATAACCCGTTTCACCCAACCCCCACACTCAGCTCAGCGGTTTGTCGGAAAAGATTCGGCTGTTTGTTAGACGAAGCGTTTGGAGCAAAAGAATAATTTGTTCCTGCGATTACTGAGACCTTCAGAATGCAAGTTAAATCACAAATGTTTTCCCATTGCCTTGTTCATACACGTGAGCGTGCGTGCGTATAACGTTATACCAATTATCCAAATAGCTAAATTACAGGGGTTCGATTTCACACCGCAGAATACATTCTGAATTGCCATAAAGAACACCGCATTCAAATCATATTTGCATATTTGAACAGTTCCCATTTCCCATTCTCAAGAAAACCGTACAAATAATTTCGGTTTGAAAAGCTTACATATAAAATTAAATTGGAGTAGGAATCAGAGCACCCGACCAGCCCTATTCTACCGATGGCGAAGAAGCTCTTCCATTGAATTTGGACCCATCGCTTTTTTTAACCATTGCATGAAATATGTAGCTGCCTTTGACAGCACCCCTCCGCATGCCATTATCCCCGAACCGCTGTGCATAGGCAGTGGAAAATCCACTTACCTGTGATTCAGCCCGATCTTGATGGAAGATGTCTGCAAATGATGCGGTCTAATTCTGCACAGTCGAACTTAACGGTAGAGGCGTGCATTGCGCATGCAACAACTGTCACGCAAAGTCGTTTGCACCGCGCGGGGTGCAGCTGTATTCTTTAAGCTGATAGCACCTTGCACAGCAGCTTCCCCCACTCTGATCTCGCGCTCCGCGCTGACTCGCGGGGCTTTTGAGTGGGGGCTTCAGGAGAACGCCAAGCCCTTGATGCTCAGGGAAGGAAACCCCTACATCCATCGAATGGAGAAAAAAACATCTATCACATATTCTCCCCTCCACTTTTTAAGACTACAGTATTTTTTGTAATACTATTGGTATGTCTTTATAAATAGTATAATAACGATAAGTAGAAGCACTCTTGTTCAAATCGTGATGCTTATACATTATTGATAGATCCATAATGGCCATCCATATTGTCAGTATCTTCCAGTAATTATTTGTTCTGGGTGTGTAAGTAACTGTGGTTTGTAGCAGTGGCGTTGGCATTGTAGAAGTAGGATTGTAAGATTATTGTTGAAAAACACATACATCTGAATGTATCCGCATTAGTTCAATGCGTCATGAAAAGGTAGGAGGAAATTCTGCATTCCTGTTGGAATTATTCTATTTATAGCCTAAATGGTTTCTCTGGTAGATTAATGGTGGAAGATATTGAGTTCGCACTCGGATTTGCATTCAGTCGTTATTACCAAAGTGCAAAACATTAAGGCTTGAACCCTGAAACATTTAACTCGACAGATGCGATTTCAATGCCAGGGTCTTACGAACGCTGTTCAGAAAAAATTGTAATTCATGTGGCGCCATCCTGTGGCCGTTTGGGCGCCATTCGTTTAATTTTCCCATACTCCGCTGATTTGTTCCCTGGGGTTTAACTTCGGGCAGGGGTGGACAATAAGAACCAACTCTGTGTCGGAATTTCTGCTCTTGATCATCTATTTTGCCAGTCGATGACGTGATCTAACAATTTATGTATTTCCTGATTAGATGACGACCAACAGCTAGAGATTCTCACGTATATATAACATGTTTTAGGGGGGCCTAATCTAAGAGTGAAGTAGTAACGGTTTACACGGTTAAACACTCAAATGAGCCAGGTGATTGGTGGAAGTCTGCTTCCTCTTTCAGGAATGGAGAGGCTGAAGGATTTGCTGTTTCTTTTTGGTAGTTCATGGCAATTGCACTGTGGTGTTATCCGTTGGATTGAAATGTTCCTGTGCAGCCTTTGATTACCTAATAAGAGCAGATTATGCTATTGGCTGAAGTAGATACTGGCCAATGGGTAGAACTGATAATTGTTAGACTGGAGGATTTTTGCTCATGCAGTTGAATTTTCAGAAGAGGAGGCCGACAATTTGGAGGAAGATACTGTAGTGTAAAGGCAGAAGCTGATGATTAGAAGGAGAATAAACACAAAATGTCTGATAATGCTGAGTATTTCCTGCAGGGGCAGCCTGTGTGAGCCACAGAGGGTCATGGGACTGCAGGCCCCATTCCCACCGAGCAGCAGCTCTGCCGCACTCCTCTGATTTAACCAGCTGGGTCCATGTAATTTATTCGGCGTAGCACGTTTAGCACGTTTGCTCCTGCAGCCATACTGACCCTCTGCAGGTGAGGCTGACTGCTCCTGGCTCACAGGAGGTCAGAGGGATGCAGGAATTAGAGACATTCAGGACGGGGAGACTGTTTCCCACATGGTTATTACACGAGGAAACCCTGACACATCAGAGACTCAGTGCTGGGTTGTGGAAGGGTTTGTTGTTCGTCTCTCAGTGTGGGTAGGTGTGGGTTTGGTGTGGGTTTCTCAATGCTGGGTTGTTGTGGGCTTTAGTGTGTGTTAGTGCTGGGTTTTTGTGGGCTTTGGTGTGTGTCAGTGCTGGGTTTTTGTGGACTTTGGTGTGTGTCAGTGCTGGGTTGTTGTGGCTTTGGTGTGTGTCAGTGCTGGGTTTTTGTGGACTTTGGTGTGTGTCAGTCCTGGGTTGTTGTGGCTTTGGTGTGTGTCAGTGCTGGGTTGTTGTGGACTTTGGTGTGTGTCAGTCCTGGGTTGTTGTGGCTTTGGTGTGTGTCAGTCCTGGGTTGTTGTGGCTTTGGTGTGTGTCAGTGCTGGGTTGTTGTGGGCTTTGGTGTGTGTCAGTGCTGGGTTTTTGTGGGCCTTGGTGTGTGTCAGTGCTGGGTTTTTGTGGGCTTTGGTGTGTGTCAGTGCTGGGTTGTTGTGGGCTTTGGTGTGCTGGGTAGCTTGGTTAACAGCAGCCATTCCAATACTCCGTGGTTGTGTGCTGTAATCTGGAGTTTAATTTTCTTGCTTAATGCCTCAGGTTGTTTTGTTTCCGTTTTAAGAGTATCCGGGCTATTAAAGGAGGTTATAGTAAGGAAGCTGGAGCGATCCCACTGTGCTGCAGCTCTCATAACTGCCTTTGTTTAACTGGCCCATTACAATGTGTGCATATTACCCCGACAGAGCTAAATATGTTAGCCTCAATATATAAACCTTGCAGCTCAATTCAGTCAAACACACCTGAGTGCGTAAGCGCAAACACAGTTCAGTCAAACACACCTGAGTGCGTAAGCACATACACAGTTCAGTCAAACACACCTGAGTGCGTAAGCACATACACAGTTCAGTCAAACACACCTGAGTGCATAAGCGCAAACACAGTTCAGTCAAACACACCTGGAGTGCGTAAGCACATACACAGTTCAGTCAAACACACCTGAGTGCATAAGCGCAAACACAGTTCAGTCAAACACACCTGGAGTGCGTAAGCACATACACAGTTCAGTCAAACACCTGAGTGCGTAAGTGCAAACACAGTTCAGTCAAACACATCTGAGTGCGTAAGCGCAAACACAGTTCAGTCAAACACACCTGAGTGCGTAAGCGCAAACACAGTTCAGTCAAACACACCTGGAGTGCGTAAGCACTTACACAGTTCAGTCAAACACACCTGAGCGCGTAAGCGCAAACACAGTTCAGTCAAACACACCTGGAGTGCGTAAGCACTTACACAGTTTAGTCAAACACACCTGAGTGCGTAAGCGCAAACACAGTTCAGTCAAACACACCTGAGCGCATAAGCACATACACAGTTCAGTCAAACACACCTGAGTGCGTAAGCGCAAACACAGTTCAGTCAAACACATCTGAGTGCGTAAGCGCAAACACAGTTCAGTCAAACACACCTGAGTGCGTAAGCACTTACACAGTTCAGTCAAACACACCTGGAGTGCGTAAGCACTTACACAGTTCAGTCAAACACACCTGAGTGCGTAAGCGCAAACACAGTTCAGTCAAACACACCTGGAGTGCGTAAGCACTTACACAGTTCAGTCAAACATACCTGAGTGCGTAAGTACATACACAGTTCAGTCAAACACACCTGGAGTGCGTAAGCACTTACACAGTTCAGTCAAACACACCTGAGCGCGTAAGCACATACACAGTTCAGTCAAACACACCTGAGTGCGTAAGCGCAAACACAGTTCAGTCAAACACACCTGAGCGCGTAAGCACATACACAGTTCAGTCAAACACACCTGAGCGCGTAAGCGCAAACACAGTTCAGTCAAACACACCTGAGCGCGTAAGCGCAAACACAGTTCAGTCAAACACACCTGAGCGCGTAAGCACATACACAGTTCAGTCAAACACACCTGAGCGCGTAAGCGCAAACACAGTTCAGTCAAACACACCTGAGCGCGTAAGCGCAAACACAGTTCAGTCAAACACACCTGAGCGCGTAAGCACTTACACAGTTCAGTCAAACACACCTGAGCGCGTAAGCGCAAACACAGTTCAGTCAAACACACCTGAGCGCGTAAGCACTTACACAGTTCAGTCAAACACACCTGAGCACGTAACCGCAAACACAGTTCAGTCAAACACACCTGAGTGCGTAAGCACATACACAGTTCAGTCAAACACACCTGAGTGCGTAAGCGCAAACACAGTTCAGTCAAACACACCTGAGTGCGTAAGCACATACACAGTTCAGTCAAACACACCTGAGCGCGTAAGCACATACACAGTTCAGTCAAAACAGACTCTGCATTATATCATCTGCTTTGAGTGTGTTATATTTAATAATTAAACAGACCCCTTTCATTTTAACATAGATCAGCACATGTCCTTAAAGTCTCCATGAGTTCAGCCCAAGACAGCTTAGATTCTAGCTGGACTTTTTTTAGCTTATACATCAGATTCATTTTATTGGTTCTCCAGTCAGGTAAATGTCTCCATGCAGTTGCCATACTGAATGGATGGGGTCCCCCAGGAAGCTTTTCAACACAAGATTACTCATTATTACAAGGCTGAAAACAACACCGCATTGGTGTCTGCGTCGCCCCCGTTTAAGTGTTTTATTTAATAAACACATATGGTTGAAATAACAAAAAACTTTTGAGTGCAAATGTCTTTTGAGTGTTTATATTTAACATGCAGTCCGACTCAGAATGGTTTACACAGTTTCTTTTGTTAAGACATACAACCCGCTTACACAGCTAGGTATTTACTGAGGCGATGGACTCTCTGTGCCGTACATGCTTTTAATTACACTGCCTCCTGGCCAGGTCTTCCTCATGAAAAGGGTGTTTATCTCAGTGGTATGTCCCTGATAACATAACGGGTAAATAAAAATAAATCTTCCTGGAGGGGTAGGATGGGACTGAGGGCATTTCATTTAGGACCGTATGAAAAGTGCCCAGATCCTAATAAAGATCCTAACTCACTCAGGCCTCAGGCCTCAGGCCTCAGGCCTCAGGGTGACTGTGTTTGCTGGCGTTTCTTACAGTCAATCAGTTCTTCAGTTAAAGAAACCGAACCTTTCATTCATACTTTCTGTGTAAGATCAATAATCTCTTTCCCATTATATTTGTTTTAACACAATGTAGGTTTGGCTCATCAGCAGTTGTGTTTTATTTTAAATTAATTATATGACAAATGGTTTAGTCTGTCTGCCCACCAGGTATTCAGCCATCAGTCTGTACTCAGTTAAATATGTGACCTCTTTCTACAGGGACCACATGCCTGAGAGCACACTTGCGGATAAAAACAGGAGATGATTGAATGTTAAGATGAAAAATATGGGAATATTTATTCTAATTGGAGTAAAAATCATTCCTCAAGACAGTAAAAGTTTCTAATTAGGAGCAATTAAGAACGTGTTACAGCTCAGGGTTTGGAACAAAAGTAAGCAAAAACAGGGTTTACGAACCACTGTCCTACAGCGCTCAGTCTTTACACACAAACTAGAAAAGTTACACAGAGTCCTGGACAACGATCAAGCCTGGACAACGATCACCGATTCCTGTCAGTGAGAGGACTTCCTGGTGAACTGATGATTATGATAAGGAGAAAAGGGGGTAGTCTATTTCTGTCTCTGGATCTCATGCCAGCCTCTGTTTCCTGTAATTATCCTGGCTCAGTTAGCTAAACAGCCATACACATCAACACTATTTCAGCTGTAGAGGTTTTATCATAAAACATTTTATGGAGGGACAAGGGGACAGCATCCAGATGTCATTCATGGGGCTGTCATAAAATGCCAGCTCTCATAAATGATTGGGCTAATTAGAGAATTATGAGCAGAAGCTGGCGTAAAGTCCTGAAACGGATATATTCCCTGGTGAGGGCTATGGGCTGTACGGTCTGGTGCAGAGTGCTGGCCTTCCCAGCAAAACAGAGGCCCATCACTGACTGCAGTGTCTCTGAGGGGGAAAGGGTTTTAGTGAGCGTGAATGTGTGCGTCTCACTGCGCACAAGTAAGCTCTGACTGACTGCGCATTTACAGTCTGTCAGAGCCAGTACAAAATATATGATATAAGACTGTACCAAAGACATGACATCAGAGCATTCACCTGAAGGCCTACTGAGAGACATTGTAGACCTACTCAGTTGTGTAAGTGTAACCGAGAGGGTTAGTGTACTGTGGGATTATATGTGATATAAACTGAATTAAATTGAATCTGTAAACTGTACACTGTACACCCTCGAACTTTAGGTGGGTATGCTCCATATACTCGTATGCACCCCCCACCTACACCACAGGACCAACTGAAAAAAAAGGTAATAATTAGAATTCTTCTGTAATCCCTGTAGAATATACACAGGGGATGTTCAACAGAATTCAAAGCCATATCATACATGAGGTCATATATCTCGGGTTCAGTGTGGGAATGAAAAGCAGAACAGCTATTGCCGTGGCCTCAGACAGAAAAGCAAGCCATGAATTGAATAGTATATTGAATCGTATTAGTTGCCTTCTTGCTGCCACCTAGTGGATTTTACGATATACTACTAGTACACTGTACTATTTTCGACTAGGAAATACATGATGTACTTCGACCAAAAAAGAAAAAAAAACCACATAGCTAGGGATTGGATTAAATCAATAACATTAAACATTTTCTGGTAATACATTGTAATAGGAGTTAAGAGCGCCTTTTAGAGCTGAAGATTGAAGCTTCCTAATGTTTTATACATTTGCTTATATTAAAATAAAATAACTTTAGTGGAAAACTTTATTCATTAATGTTGTATGCTGCTGGAAGAATAATATATTCATTCAGTGATTCTGATCTGTTTTATTTCAGAAAAGTGTGTAAAAACCAGCCCTACATTAATTTTAAAAAAGTACATTTTCAGCATAATTC
>JAFBMS010000720.1:0-15000 GCA_019788955.1 Albula glossodonta | reverse complement strand
CCGCGACAAGAACTTCAACGCTGTGGGAGCCGCACTCAGCAAGAAGGCCAAGATCATCTCTGCAGCGTTTGAGGTGACTGCTGCATGGCTGTCTGGTACAGCACCAAACCCTGAAAATAATTATAAATAAGGTCAGCAAATAGAGATTAATGAAATGAATCATAATAAGTTCCTAAAAATGCCCATTGAGTATTCCTGACATCTTTTGAACTCATACATTTCCTAAACTGGAGTTGAAATGTAATGGACCCAAACCCTGATTATCATAAAGCCGGTGGGGTGCAGACAGGTTTGTCGTCTCTGTGGTATGTCTGGGAACGCCGATGTTCTCTAGAGTGGGGGAGGGGTGCTGGTGGGTGGGGGTGGGTTGTGGTGTGGGGGGTAAGGATTAGGAGCCCATTCCAGCCTCAAAAAGTGCTGAAAATTGCACAGTTGGCTAACATCTTTCTGGCACTGATCAGAGAAATGTGTCAGTTTCTCTTTGTCTGACTCAGGACTGGAAATACTGCCCTGGGGTGTTTAAATCAAGTTACATTATAGAGTTACATTATCTGCTCCCTAATAACTAAAGAAGTGGCTTGTGCTCCATTCTGTACACTACTTTAAAGTGTGTACATTTTCCTCATAGCTGATGCTGTGCTAAGTCTCTGCATTGATATATTGGCACACATCAAGTAATTAAGCCCAAATAAAGCTCAGAGACCTCTGGCTGTCAGTTTGGGGTTGTTAATTAAAAACTGATCGTGTGTCTTCTGTTTGGGGCTGCGCTAATGAAACGCAGGCCTGGCATCGCTAATGCGCTGCCTGGGACCCGCACTCATGCCCAGGCCTGTCTGTGACCGCGCTCGCCACGTTCCCCGCAGAAACAGACCCCTCCCCAGCTCCACTCAATTAAAGCACCCTACAACTCTGATCATCAGACTCCATTTTGTTTCATGACCAGGTTATATTAAAGTCATTATGAAGATGCAGCTAATGTCTGCTCTGTGGCTCATGTCTGACGGCCTCTTTCAGTGAAGGCTTGCATTAGAGCACAGTCACCTATGATTAGGAGCACAGGACATTCAGACCAGCAAGGCTCGTCGTCTGACCCTCTGAGTATCCAGCACTGTATCCATTTCATCACCTGGACACCTGTTCCAAGGACTGTCTGTGTAAAAATAATATTTCCAGAATTTACTCTTACCTAGTTTCCATTTATGGCCCCTTGCTGTACGGACTGAACTCAGCCTAAAAAGTCTTGGAGTTAACCTTGTTGAGTGCTTTTACATGGTAAAAACATTTAATGTTAAATTGATTAAATCTGTCTCCCAATGAGTGCTGCTATTAGTATCCTGCTAGTGCATTTCAAACCAGGAACCATTTTAGTTTCCCTTGTACTTTTTGAAGAGTCTCCATATCTTGTAGCATGGTTGCTAAGACTTCTACACAGTAGTAGTTGTAGTTGTGACTGCTTCCTGTCTCACATGAGCTATTTGTTCCCACAGGAGCGCCACAATGCCAAGACGGTTGGAGAGATCAAGCAGTTTGTGTCCCAGCTGCCACACATGCAGGCTGCGAGGAGCTCGCTGGCCAATCACACCTCCATCGCTGAGCTCATCAAGGACATCACCAGTGAGAAAAACTACCGCAAATCAACATATTTCAGCATATCAGCCATGCATAAGAAAGGGAGGCTGTGTGCTGAAATGCTAGGCTGTGTGCTGAAATGCTAGGCTGTGTGCTGAAATGCTAGGCTGTGTGCTGAAATGCTAGGCTGTGTGCTGAAATGCTAGGCTGTGTGCTGAAATGCTAAGCTGTGTGCTGAAATGCTAGGCTGTGTGCTGAAATGCTAAGCTGTGTGCTGAAATGCTAGGCTGTGTGCTGAAATGCTAGGCTGTGTGCTGAAATGCTAGGCTGTGTGCTGAAATGCTAAGCTAGGCAAGCTAAGCAAGTAGATGGTTTCTTTTTTCATTTCAGCCTCTGAGGCCTTTTTCGACAACCTGACAGTGGAACAGGAGTTTATGACTGGAGTGGACACTGATAAGGTTTGTTTCCACCATTTTAATTATAGCTGTGAACAATAGATTTTGTTTCTGGCTGCTGTCTGTTGTGGCAGTGAGGGAAGAACTAAAGCCCTCTATCTCCCCAGGTTAACACTGCAGCCCTCTGTTTCCCCAGGTTAACACTGCAGCCCTCTGTTTCCCCAGGTTAACACTGCAGCCCTCTGTTTCCCCAGGTTAACACTGCAGCCCTCTGTCTCCCCAGGTTAACACTGCAGACCTCTGTTTCCCCAGGTTAACACTGCAGCCCTCTGTCTCCCCAGGTTAACACTGCAGCCCTCTGTCTCCCCAGGTTAACACTGCAGCCCTCTGTCTCCCCAGGTTAACACTGCAGCCCTCTGTTTCCCCAGGTTAACACTGCAGACCTCTGTCTCCCCAGGTTAACACTGCAGCCCTCTGTTTCCCCAGGTTAACACTGCAGCCCTCTGTCTCCCCAGGTTAACACTGCAGCCCTCTGTTTCCCCAGGTTAACACTGCAGCCCTCTGTCTCCCCAGGTTAACACTGCAGCCCTCTGTTTCCCCAGGTTAACACTGCAGCCCTCTGTCTCCCCAGGTTAACACTGCAGCCCTCTGTCTCCCCAGGTTAACACTGCAGCCCTCTGTTTCCCCAGGTTAACACTGCAGCCCTCTGTCTCCCCAGGTTAACACTGCAGCCCTCTGTCTCCCCAGGTTAACACTGCAGCCCTCTGTCTCCCCAGGTTAACACTGCAGCCCTCTGTCTCCCCAGGTTAACACTGCAGCCCTCTGTTTCCCCAGGTTAACACTGCAGCCCTCTGTTTCCCCAGGTTAACACTGCAGCCCTCTGTCTCCCCAGGTTAACACTGCAGCCCTCTGTTTCCCCAGGTTAACACGTACATCGAAGACTGCATTTCTCAGAAAGACCCGCTGATAAAGATCCTGCGCTTGGTGTGCATGCAGTCTGTGTGTAACAACGGACTCAAGCAGAAGGTGCTGGACCACTACAAGAGAGAGATCCTGCAGGTAGAGCCAAAATGGCGGCCTTTTCTTTTACTTGTGTGAGAGGCAGCCAGGCCACCGTGCTGATCATGAAACCACACATTACTGGATTATCTCAGCTCAACGGCACTACCACAACAATCAGAACAAAGGGTCCACCCTCTATTGTTTGTCATCATGAATTTTCTTGTGTTTAAAACTCACTGTGTGTTCACTACACTGATAAGGTTTGAACAAAATGTTTTTCTATTGGCCCTTTGGCACCTCTGTGTCTCGTGGCTGGGATTTGGAGTTCCAGCGGTTCTATTACCGCCTCGGGCCAGAGGTGTGAATTACCCAACCAGCTGGCTCAGGCTCAGTGGGGTAATAACTGGGGTAAACCCTGTTAAACCACTGCAGAGTGGAATCTGGGCTCCCGGTTACGAGCTTCACAATTTGATTTCATTGTATGACTGGAGTGACTCTCACAGTTTACATTTCTACACAGTATTTATTTATCCAGCTGGATATTTACTGAAGTAGTTTTGGGGAAGTACCTTGATGAAGTATGCAATGGCCGTGCCCTACCTGGCAGCTGGGCCTGTAACCTCTACATCACAAGCCCAGCTCCCTAACCACTACACTGCGCTGCCATAACATCATAAACTGGTGTGAGACTGCATTGACATGGCTGTTGATGAGTCTGCTCCTTCCCCTGCAGACGTACGGCTATGAGCACATCCTGACCCTCGGTAACCTGGAGAAAACGGGCCTGCTGAAGCCCCAGACCAACACCAGAAACAGCTTTCCCACCATCCGCAAGACCCTGAAGCTGTGGATGGAGGACGCCAACGAGCAGGTCAGTCTCTGGGGAGGAGGGATGCTTATTGGGTCCCTAGAGCTCCGCTTCTGATGAGGATAGCAATGAAGGTAGAAATTACAACTACATTTCATTTTCTAATGGAAAAATGGTTTGATATAATCATCTATTTATAAAGCCAACACATTTTAGCCTTATTCAGGTTCACCTACATGCTGAAAAATATGTTGGTTGTATTTGTGAAGGGTTTGATGATGGTTTGTTTCCCCCTCCAGAACCCCAATGATATCTCGTACGTGTACAGCGGCTACGCCCCGCTGAGTGTGCGGCTGACCCAGCTGCTGGCCCGGCCCGGGTGGAGGAGCATTGAGGAGGTGTTGAAGATGCTGCCGGGCCCACACTTTGAGGAGCGCCAGCAGCTCCCCGCCGGCCTGCACAAGAAACGTACGCTCTGCAGAACCTGTGTTACCCTGTCACATGCCACAGCCAGGGTCCACCCAAACTCCGCCTCCCTCAGGGTCCACCCCACCCAAACGCCGCCTCCCTCAGGGTCCACCCCACCCAAACGCCGCCTCCCTCAGGGTCCACCCCACCCAAACGCCGCCTCCCTCAGGGTCCACCCCACCCAAACGCCGCCTCCCTCAGGGTCCACCCCACCCAAGCTCCGCCTCCCTCAGGGTCCAGCCCACCCAAACTCCGCCTCCCTCAGGGTCCAGCCCACCCAAACTCCGCCTCCCTCAGGGTCCAGCCCACCCAATCTCCGCCTCCCTCAGGGTCCAGCCCACCCAATCTCCGCCTCCCTCAGGGTCCAGCCCACCCAATCTCCGCCTCCCTCAGGGTCCAGCCCACCCAAACTCTGCCTCCCTCAGGGTCCAGCCCACCCAATCTGCGCCTCCCTCAGGGTCCACCCCACCCAATCTCCGCCTCCCTCAGGGTCCAGCCCACCCAATCTCCTCCTTCCGCAGGGTCCACCCCACCCAAGCTCCACCTCCCTCAGGGTCCAGCCCACCCAATCTCCGCCTCCCTCAGGGTCCACCCCACCCAATCTCCTCCTCCCGCAGGGTCCACCCCACCCAAGCTCCACCTCCCTCAGGGTCCAGCCCACCCAAACACCGCCTCTCTCAGGGCATGCGCACTCAGTCACAGCAGACTGCAGTCTGCAGACAGTAAAGACACGCGATGTGCTGTTTTAGGATGGAAAGGACACATTCCAAATGACATGGCTGCATGTCTCCAGTGAAATATGTACACACTGATGCTGGAATGTGCGCAGTGCTTTGATCGAACTGCGTTTGCCCTTAACACACATTTAACTGTTAACACACACTTACCCAGAGTAACTTGCACAGGAGACATTCATTTAAACATAAATGATTTTTGTACAGCTGTTTTTCTACTGAAGTAACTGTGATGAAGTGCATTTGTTGAAAGGTAAAAACGGAAATGTTCTTTAGCAGGATCTGCCGGCTGATCTGCAGCTCAGTGCTCCTCTCCTGCAGTACCGCCTTACGGCGGGGTGTTTACCTAAGCGATGGCGGTGGGAGCGGGATGTTTACCTAAGCGATGGCGGTGGGATATGTTTGTGGCGGATCCGTGGCCTCTGATTCTTACACTTTTGCAGTGCACTGTTGACAAACTGCAGGGGATCTGGCAAAGACCGGGCCATTCAGACAGAATGAATACCCTGCAGGTGTGCGCAGTGTAGATAAGCACGCCCTGTGTGTTTCTACTGCCCTGTGATTCAACACTGAGTGATTTGTTGATTTGTTGGAGTGAAAGCAAATTCTGTGTGTGTGTGAGGGTGTGAGTGTGGGTGTGTGTGAGGGTGTGAGTGTGGGTGGGTGTGTGTGTGTGTGTGTGTGTGCAGGTGTGGGTGTGAGTGTGGGTGAGGGTGAGTGGGTGTGGGTGTGTGTGTGAGGGTGTGAGTGTGGGTGAGGGTGTGAGTGTGAGTGTGAGTGTGAGTGTGAGTGTGGGTGTGGGTGTGGGTGTGGGTGTGGGTGTGAGTGTGTGAGCGTGTGTGTGTGTGTGTGTGTGTGTGTGTGTGTGTGTGGTGAAGAGTGGAGTGTGAAAACACACAGTACTCTGTGTTCCAGCCTTACAATGAGGCTGACAGACTGACTGTCCCATGCACAGCCTCAGGGCGCACTTCACTCATACACCAGCGGTCAGTGAGAGGGAGCAGTGAGAGGGGGCAGAGATGAGCAGTGAGGGCAGTGAGAGGGAGCAGTGAGAGGGGGCAGGGAGAGGGGACAGTGAGAGGGGCAGTGAGAGGGGGCAGTGAGAGGGGGCAGTGAGAGGGAGCAGTGAGAGGGGGCAGTGAGAGGGGGCAGTGAGAGGGAGCAGTGAGAGGGGACAGTGAGAGGGGACAGTGAGAGGGGGCAGTGAGAGGGGGCAGTGAGAGGGGACAGTGAGAGGACAGGGAGCAGTGAGAGGGAGCAGTGATAGGACATTGAGAGGGAGCAGTGAGAGGGGACCTTGAGGGACAGTGAGAGGGGCAGTGAGAGAGGCAGTGAGAGGGAGCAGTGAGAGGGAGCAGTGAGAGGCGTGAGAGGGAGCATGTAGAGCAGCGAGAGGGAGCAGCGAGAGGGGCAGCGAGAGGGGCAGTGAGCGAGGGGGCAAGCGAGAGGGGGCAGCGAGAGGGGGCAGAGTGAGAGAGGGGCAGCGAGAGGGAGCGAGGGAGAGGAGAGGGAGCAGTGAGAGGGGGCAGCGAGAGAGCGAGAGGGGGCAGCGATTGAGAGGGGCAGCGAGAGGGGGCAGCGAGAGGGGCAGCGTGAAGGGGCAGCTCTGTGTACTGGGGGGTGTGGTCCCTCCGCCCTGCTGGGTTGTGTGCAGAGTGGGTCCCGCTTGCATCATGGAAGGGGGGATGAAGATCGGTTTAGTGTGGCGTGCTGAAGAGGGCGGCAGGACCCGGCAGCAGGCATGTCCCTGCCTGCCAGAGATATCAGGCAATTACTGACTGCTAAAGCAGAGTTACAGAACAAAGGCAATCACACCCATGCTGGGGCGGAGGACAGGCTGCAGGGCCCAGCAGTCCTCATCCTGGAGTAAAAGTATGTCTCTGCTTTGTTCTGTTACATCTACTGGCAGGTTTCCATTATTTATGAAATTATGAGGCAAAATTACAGAAAGCAGCCATTCTTCTGAGGTACACATTGTATTGTCTGTGTTTGGAGGACACCGTGTCTGGTGTTGCTGGCGCCGGTGGCATTACTGTAACCCATATGTTGTGTATGGGACATGCTGTTAAATGTTGTGTGATTTAGTGCTGGCTGTGCACAGGACTGCAGACAGCCAGACAGCAATGTATGGCTGACTGTATGTTATATTCTTAAATAATAATATGGTTAAAAATAAATTCCATATCTGCAGTAAGGGCTTGGTCTCAGAGAAGGCACTTGCCCATGAAGTGAGTCATAGCTTAGTTTGGAAACCACTACTCTACAGACTTTGGAGTTCATGCATATACAGACCTGTGATTGGTCAGATCTGTGCATATGTTAACCTCAACCACCCTGTGATTGGTCCAGTCCCACTTGGTTTCACCCCTAGACCTGTGATGATTGGTCATATCCCTGTGTGTTTGCCCCCCCCCCACAGGCCAGCAGGGGGAGAACAGGACAACGTTGGTGTTTTTCCTGGGGGGCGTGACCTATGCTGAGATCGCCGCGCTACGCTTCCTGTCTCAGATGGAGGATGGCGGAACAGAGTACATCATCGCCACCACCAAGCTCATCAACGGAACCAGCTGGATCCGGTCGCTGATGGACCGTCTGGAGACCCTGCCGTTCTGAGGTCTGACCCAGCCTTTGCTGCGGCTCGGGGCCTGTCCATGCGCAGCCGCTGCGCTGAAAGAGACAGTCTGTCTGCACTGGGGACTGCAGTGCTGCCTGCTTCAGTGAAGGACACCCACTGTTCCTAGTATGGTCTGGTATGAGCTTACCCAAACTTAGCCTCATTCCCCAGGTTTATACCAGTGATCCAAGTTTCTCTCTGCAATATAGTGTAACTCTGCCCAAGCACTGATGGTCATTGCTAATACACCGTTCGGAAGTAACCATATGAGCCGAAACCACTGCCCGGAATCTGCTTCCACCAGTCAGTCAGAAAAGGAAAAGGCAGTCGGCATAGTTTTACAGAATGCCTGGAGCTGAGAGAAGCCCTACTTACACTCAGCTAGTGTGTCACAGACACAGAAGCTGATCTGGTATCAGAAGTTTGAGAGAAGCTTTCTGTGCTTGTTTAAGCTCCAGGACCTCCTATCGCTGTCCCACTCTGTCACCATGGTTACTGTTTCGGCCTAGGCAACTGTATCCTTGACCTCTTTACCTGCAGCACACTCATCTGGCCCTTTCTGGCAGCTTTGCTTTGAATGGAGGAAATAAAATATAAGGAGGGCTTAAGCAAGAATGACTTAAGTTTAGGTTAGAAGTAAAGGGGAAGTCCACCTAAAAATCACCATTTTGTATGATCTTTCAGAACTTCACAATGGTTTGTGTAACCTGTGTGACCTCATTCTGTGTTGATGGGGGTGGGGGGGTGTACATTGTCTATGTTGTGGGCTTAAGTTCGCTTTGGTGACACTGGAAATGTGACCCGTAGGTGCACCTCATGAAAGTATATTTCTGTTTGAGTTTTTCCTCTCTAAGGCGCATGGCTGGATCAGGCAGTGTTGTGTTTGTATCTCTGCTCTTCTCTCATTCCTCTCTCCTGCCAGCCAAAAGATCACAGTGATGCCATAGTGTCAGTTTTTCTTGAAGACATCTGTAAATAAACTGTCTGAATGTCCATTTGCTATAAATGAGGTTCATTCAGGTCTGGTAGATGGAAATTTGTGTTTTTTTCTGTATCTGCAGAGGAGGCATGACGTTTATGGCCGGCGAAACACTGGGTGACTGAGTAAGGGTAACTGGTTGATTGCCTCTGGCAGCTACCTGTAACATTCAGAAAAACTTCAGCATGTAAGTGTCCTGTCTATGTGCTTCAACTCAATGGCACAATATGAATGACAGCCTTCCATGTGTGTGTAAAAGTTACATCATTAAAGGTTGACATTTGGCCACACTACAGACAGATGTCTCTGTGTCCCAGTTCTACTTAATGAACGGGGTCCATTATTTTCCACTGAAGAGGAAAAGCCAACTTGCATGGTATGAAGTCTGTCACACATGTTTGATCAAGTAAAAGGATACGTGCGTATGTGTTTTTTTAAACACAAGTTTTTCTCCTTGACGTTAACTCGTCATTATAAATGTTGATGTATTTTAAATGACCTGTTGGAGGACACAGTTCACCCTTGTAATAACTGTGTGACCGTCGTTACCCTCATCAGTCTTGCGGCCTAAAGCGCAATACAAGTGGAGCTTGTCCACTTTTATCCGTGTTTTAGGGAGGGAGGAAAGTGGAATCAGCCCGCGATTCAGCCCTGCTCTCTTGAGGAGCAATTACCGCTAACAGGCCTCATGATCAGCCGATAATGGCCCGCTGCAGTCTGGAGATCTTACCCTGTGACAGGCAGTGATTTGATAACAGAGGACGCTGATTGAATTAAAGGGGCATTTTCTCCTTGTTCCGGTGGAGGATAACTTGGTTGGCGTGGGAGTTTGATCCCTCGTTGATCGATGCCTTGTCCGTGCTCTGAGCCACGGATTGTTCGGCCGGGAAACGGCATCAGGCGGAGATTGGAAACCGAAGAGGAAGCATTGACGACTATTTTGATCATGCAACAAAAAGTTATTTTCATCTATGTCATGCTACAGTAATAAATAGGGGTTGGGATGATTATTAAAGAAACTGCTTTAAAAAGGAAAACAGGATATGATAGTGTGCTTCGCATTTGTGTCAGAACACAAGAAATTACCATCATAATTATTATAATAGTAATTAACTATAAATTCATAATTAAACAGCAAATTCCCTCACACAATTACAATCAAATCCATCCAAGAGCACGTTTATAAATTATGTAACTATAAATATAACTCATCTTGACTATAAGCTACTTATAACACATTTGTCTCGCGCCCCCCAGAAGTCCAGAAAGCTATATTGTCAAAGCGTGTGTGTGCGTGCGTGCGTGCGTGCGTGTGTGTGTGGGTGTGATTATCGGGTATTGTCAGTGCTCAGAATACAACATCGGGGGGGGGGGGGGGGGGGTGTGTGTGGGGGGGGGGGGTGGGGGGGTGGGGGGGGGGGGGGTTGGGGGACCCAAGGGTCGAAGCCTCTTCTAATCAATTTAATTGCCCTCGGCCACTCCTCTGCCATTAGAACTTGTTGTGGCACCAAGTATCATCTTGTTTCCCCTTCATAAGGCGAGGAAACCATTGACTTGTGTGTCCTCTGAACACGACTCGAATTTACTGCATGTTTCACTAAAGGGAATACAAACATCATGTGAGTTTTTCCAACATTGTGTCTCAGGCTTTACTTATGTATGATTGTGTTTGTAGTGTTTTCGTCGCATGTCTTAGTGAGTGAAATTCGTTGACAATTTAATGAGTTTAGAATTGCTTATTTATAAGACATATAGGCTATGTTGGTGGAGCGTAGAGTAAACAAAGTACAAGTGATTATTTCTGTTTCTGAAAACGTTGGTCTACGATGAAAACCACTAATAATGCTGTGATAATGTTTTCATTTAATATTTTACACTAAAGTGTCTTACTTTGAGTACATTACTACGGCGCTTTAAAACTATTCCGTGCAGTAATTATCGTTCTGGAGGCGGAATGTGACTGTTAGGAAAGCATTTTATCCCATACCCAACGCACATTTTCAGGTATGGCTTCAAACATTTCTCTGTTCTCTTAAATATCACCAAGTCAAATGTTTCTTGCTATAGCCTTGATGTTGCTGACAGTAATATGTGTTAATCTACATCGAATTGAAAGCCTATAGATAATGCATCAATAGGAGGCCCATAAGGTTAATCGGAAATTAAACCTGTTTCGCCACCACAGTGTATTTTTACAGAGATTACTTTTTCTGTAAATCTTTAGTAAACCATAAACCAAGCCTTACCCCACTGCGAATGTAGGTTACTTTAAACCTCAACAATTGGCTATTACGGGCAGCGCACTCGCTTAACAACGACTGAGCTTTCTCATGCTTCGTAGCATGTTTATGAGAATAATGGTCATCTGTTTCCCATAAACTATTGTATTTTGTCTCGTAAAAGCTTGAATCGCTGTACCCACTCATGGAAAGATCTATGCGCAGAACATTAAGAGCAATTAAAGAATTAAATATTAATGCCCCGACTAGGCGTTTCGAGCTTGACGTTGCTGCAGATCTCTCTAGTACAGCTGAATTGATTTCGACCGAATGAAAACTTTAATACGAGGAATTTTGAACTAAGACAGCCTATCTATATCTTTCAGTAAGATCTAACAGTGATTTTTTTTTTCTCAAAATCTCTTGTCAGAGTGCGAGATAACCAGCATCAGTCTGTGAGGAGCCTGCACTGCGACCACAGCGGAGAGATGGACGTCTTTAACTTTGACAGGGAGCCTCTGACGATCCGTTTCCTCCGGACCTTGAAGGAACTTCTGAAATTCGTGCTCTTCAGTTACACAGTGTTGTTAGGAGCTCTTTTGTTAGCCGGATGGACCACATACTTCATGGTTGCAAAATAAACTTTTATAAGTTTATATGGAGACAGCATATATGTCGACATATATGTTGCCTGTTAAATTCCTTTGTCGTATGCAGTTAACTGTTGTTTGCTCTGACAATATCTAAATGTTTTCATAAATCACGCGTAGACAGTGGAATTGGATATCCTTCATGTCTGATAAACATTTCTTTATGTTCTGATACATTACCATTAATTGCAAGTTCAATATACATTAAAGGTTTGGATACCGAATTAAACGCATGCCAAATTTTTAGGGCATGCGTTTAATTCGGTATCTGTCAGAGAACAAAATTATTCTTGGTGAATTCTATTAATATAACAATGAAAACAGTTTGAAATGTTGCGTTTTCAGACCAAATGATATGAAAGAACAGGAGATTTTGTCCGCATCAGGACAAAAGAAATCTCGAAACAGATCTCAATCTAATGTAATATCCAGTCGGAGCTGATGAGAATGTTCTGATGTTTTCACCTTTTTTACTGAGATGCGTTCAGCGCCTTTAGAGGCTCGGCCGTTTCTTCGTTCCAACGTAAGTAAAAAAATTGACTCAATGTAAATACATTACATGAGAATAAAATAAAAACCCACAGCTTGTTCTAAACAAACGGACACTATTGTAATCTGTAACTTTGAAGTGCCATTGTTTCTCAGAACATTGCCATTGCTTAATAATTTGATCCTTCATTCGTGACTGGCTTAAATACTTATAATGCTTAGACTTCATAGCAGTTAAGAGTTTTGGAAATGAGCGAACAGGCATAGTAGGCATTACCACAACGATAATATACAACAGCAGTTCTAGTCTTCAAAGAGAACCTCTTCAATTCATTAATTGTTTTTTTTTTTTTTTACATATGTAGACTAATTCGTAATGTATGGTGTACGCCTATTTTAGGTAAAAGTGTAATTGAAATAAACTTGTATGAGAAAAAAGGGAAACTGGGAAAATGTAAAACTACTTGTATGTATTTATATTTTGTTCTTTAAACTTGCGATTGATTTACAATAGTTTTGTATGATCCTCTAACTGGAGAAGTTATTCCAAGCCTTCTTGCTGTTTAATTATGAAATTCCTCGTTTATAACAATTCGGTTTTGGAATTTAATTTCAGTTGACTTTATCAACTATCAGCTTCAGTAATCACTCTGATTTGTGCTGTTCCCTTTTTCTGAAACTGATGCCACTGCAGGCTAGCGGTGGAAATAAAAGTAATTTAAATTAAGATTGACAGAAAAACAGCTAAACTGTATTACTAGAGCTCGCAGTGGTTGTAAATGAAGACGTAGGCTAATTGTCATACACTGTACAACACATCGTAAGAATAAACCTAGAGCCTAATTCTGTTAGACCTGGACCATGAGCTGTTAAACCAGCACACAAGATAGCCATTAGGTTAAAAGGATGACAATACCAGTCCAATATTTTACTTGGGATGCAAGCACATTTAACTCCTCAATGAGGCAATTCATAATATGAAATGAACATGAAATAGGGAGCGCTAGAGAAACAGAGGCATGACTGAAAATCTAAGACTCATTTAACCCTAACCCTAACTGTTGAGTTAACCAAGCATTCCAACAACATCCTTTCTATGCAGTGGGCAAGGAGACCATTTCAGACCATAACCTCTCTCCATCCCCTCTTAAGGAAGCTATGGATTTGTGTTTTAGATTTCTCCCCTGTTACTCCTTTTGATAACTTTGAACAAATTACACCTTGGTCACAGTACATATGCAGCACCAGAATTCATATTTTGAGAGCTGGAAAAACATGATGAGGCAGAAATGACTGAGTATTAGCCACACATTAAGGGTGGATGCAGACCTGTGCTTAAGTACACTTTAGTGCAAGTATGGATTCTGCCCTTAATCAGCACATCAACTATCTCCTGCAAAACATTTTTCAGATGTCATCTTTCGTTCAGTAGAAAAAATAATCGGAACACATAACAATATATGAATATTGGGTCACTCTTTGCCCTCAGAACTGCTTCAATAGTTATTGTAATTCAGTTACAAGCCTCTGGTTTGCATGTCTTAAGGCAAATGCTACCATATGTATTTGTTTGTAAGATCTTACAGGTTTTGGCCTCAGGTTTTCTGTGTGTGGGCGGATCCTAAAGCTCACACTGAGTTTGGTCAGAAGGCCCTCATGTGTTCTGCACCCTCTCCCTGGAACTGCCTTCAGAATTTCATAAAGAGCACATATTTCAGGATTTAGTCATCGTCAGTGAATTAAAAAACACCATCAAGAGTTTGGAGAAAGAATCTATGGGAAAACGCAAATATTTTCTCTTTATTGATTGTAATTTGCACTGATTCCCTTTTGCACATCTACTTGTTTTTGTTCTTTCTGTATAGTTCTGTGTGGTCTTGTCTGAAACTATGTGTTACCCTTCTTGTTCAGGTCTCCCTTGAGAGAGATTTTAATCTCAATGGGATTCACTTGATTAAATTAGGCTTAAATAAAAAATCTGAGCAATAATTTGACACACTCACACCCACCACCATGCTTTTGACATGTGGATTGAATACTTCCTTCAGCTTTCTTAAACATACGCGTCAGGATGCAGGAAAATGAATAACTGACAACTCATCATACAATATCATTTCTTTCTTGCACTGCTGAGAAGTCCAGGGTTTGAGCTCATCCCATGGAGTTATGCATTGTTGCATATTGACCTTATGAGTGCTTTCAAAATGACTTTCCTATCGTAAATATCAGCATTGTGGAGCTCTGGTCACGGAGGTAGAGACTCCGCTCTGTGACATTGTCTTGTGGGTTTTAGCAGCTCCTCTGTGAAGCCTCCATCCCTCATGTCATGTGAACTTTGACTCAATGCCCCTCTCGGGGCAGTTTCTCCAGTTGGCAAATGTCTCTAATGGTTATTGACACTTTCTCCTTGAATCCTACAGCTCATGATAATATATGACACCATGCCCCCTACTGATGACATAGATGAGCATTTTGGGGCCCCTAGCCAGTCCAAGTACCCCAGATCAATATTACCTTTCCCTGCATTGTCAGAGTCACTGTATCTCTGTGGCTGAAGCTTCTGCCCCCTGGGCTCCCACGCAGGGGCGTAGCTAGAAATTCTGGGCCCTGTACACAGGCAGGCTCTGAGGGCCCCTCCACTCTTTATAAAAAAACAACATTCCCAGAATTTTCATGGGCCCCCTCAAACCCTTGCCCCCCCCCCACCCCCAACACATTAAAGATTACATTTGAAAACATTTTTTATTGGAGAAAATTATTGATCATTATTATTGACATTAATAATCAACACATGTGTAGAAACCTGTTTTGTAATTGCAATTTATGATTTAAAATTTGTTCATTTGTGTTTCCATTATTTTATCAACCACGTATATGTCTGTTCTGTCTTTCATATTGACCATCAACCATATACAGTAATTGGACTTCTATATATATGTTAGCGCATATTAGCAATATAGGACATATATTAACAATGGAATATTTAAGTGAAACACAACTAAAGGCAATACATCAAATAAATTTGTTAAAACGCATAAACCACAAGAAAGTGCGGTTTGCATGTAGTTTGTCC
>JAFBMS010000719.1:17500-65651 GCA_019788955.1 Albula glossodonta | reverse complement strand
TGTGGTTCTTCTTCACTCACACAGCCAACCCAGTCATGCAGTCAGTGTCTCTGCTCTGTGTCTCTCAGCTCAGACACCATGCCAATCTGTCCTGCGTGACAGAGGACAGCTGCTCTGTGCTGGATTGTGAAGACTTTTTACTGCACTGGGCCAAGCACCTGCCAAAGTATGAGCAGTTCAAGCAAACAGAGCAGGTAACTACAGCACAGGTGCAATTTACACAGGTACACTCACAAAGAGCAGGTACAGAACAAAGAACATAAGAATTTCATGAACATTTTTATTGAGCAAACACTTTATTCTAGTTTTGGTATGATTTTCATGTAGTCAAGATCATCATGATGAAAATAAAAAGAATGCAGACCTGTAGGCAGTCAGGTTTCTTCCTCTCTGTAACAGGTTCGTGCTGAGAGGCTGAGAGAGGCCCAGAGAGTCCTCAGAGAGTGGGCCAGCAGTCTGAAAACACGCCCTCAGGTTTCTGCCCTCTCATCTGTGTATACGATAGACTTTCATCAAAGCTCTGTGTGTGTGGTAGAGGATTTGTGTGATTACGTGTGTGTGTATGTGTGTGTTGTGATTGTTAATGCTCATGTTGCTGTCTCTCAAAGCTCTGTGTGTGTGTGGTAGAGGATTTGTGTGATTGTGTCTGGTGTATGTGTGTGTTGTGATTGTTTACGCTCATTTCGCTGTCTCTCGCAGAGCTCAGTGTGTGTGTGTGTGTGTGTGTTTTGATTGTTTACGCTCGTGTCTCTGTCTCTTGCAGAGCTCAGTGTGTGTGTGTGTGTGTGTTTTGATTGTTTATGCTCATGTCTCTGTCTCTCACAGAGCTCGGTGTGTGTGTGTGTGTGTGTGTGTGTGTATGTGTGTGTTGTGATTGTTAATGCTCATGTTGCTGTCTCGCAGAACTCGGTGTGTGTGTGTATGTGTGTGTTGTGATTGTTAACGCTCATGTCTCTGTCTCTCTCAGAGCTCGGTGTGCGTGTGTGTGTGTTGTGATTGTTAATGCTCATGTTGCTGTCTCTCGCAGAGCTCGGTGTGTGTGTGTGTGTGTTGTGATTGTTTACGCTCATGTCTCTGTCTCTCTCAGAGCTCGGTGTGTGTGTGTGTGTGTGTGTTGTAATTGTTATCGCTCATGTCTCTGTCTCTCTCAGAGCTCGGTGTGTGTGGGGGAGGAAGTGAGTGAGGCGATGAAGGAGCTGGAGAGGCAGTGGAAGAGGGGCCTGCTGCCCAACCTGCTCCCTGTGCTGGAGTTCACCATGTGGAGCCTGATCCAGCCCCAGCCTCAGGAGGTCAGACCCGGCACTGCACTAACACGACGCTGCTGTGTGTGATTCACAGGGCCCAGCACTGCGCTAACATTAACCCCGCTGTGTGTGATTCACAGGGCCCAGCACTGCGCGAACATTACCCCGCTGTGTGTGTGATTCACGTGGCCCAGCACTGCGCTAACATTACCCCGCTGTGTGTGATTCACAGGGCCCAGCACTGCGCTAACATTACCCCGCTGTGTGTGATTCACATGGCCCAGCACTGCGCTAACATTACCCCGCTGTGTGTGATTCACAGGGCCCTGCACTGCGCTAACATTACCCCGTTGTGTGTGATTCACAGGGCCCAGCACTGCGCTAACATTACCCCTGTGTGTGATTCACAGGGCCCAGCACTGCGCTAACATTACCCTGCTGTGTGTGATTCACAAGGCCCAGCACTGCGCTAACATTACCCCGCTGTGTGTGATTCACAGGGCCCAGCACTGCGCTAACATTACCCCTGTGTGTGATTCACAGGGCCCAGCACTGCGCTAACATTACCCCGCTGTGTGTGATTCACGTGGCCCAGCACTGCGCTAACATTACCCCGCTGTGTGTGATTCACAGGGCCCAGCACTGCGCTAACATTACCCCGCTGTGTGTGATTCACGTGGCACAGCACTGCGCTAACATTACCCCGCTGTGTGTGATTCACGTGGCACAGCACTGCGCTAACATTACCCCTGTGTGTGATTCACAGGGCCCAGCACTGCGCTAACATTACCCCGCTGTGTGTGATTCACGTGGCACAGCACTGCGCTAACATTACCCCGCTGTGTGTGATTCACATGGCCCAGCACTGCGCTAACATTACCCCGCTGTGTGTGATTCACAGGGCCCAGCACTGCGCTAACATTACCCCTGTGTGTGATTCACAGGGCCCAGCACTGCGCTAACATTACCCCGTTGTGTGTGATTCACAGGGCCCAGCACTGCGCTAACATTACCCTGCTGTGTGTGATTCACAAGGCTCTATGCCCTGCTGTGTGTGATTTGAGAGTGAGTAAAGACTGTGTTTTTCAGGGCTCGATCCCCCAGCTGTGGCTCAAATCCAAGCAGAGGTTCAGACACACGGGTAATTTCTGCTGCCTTAACTCCACTGCTTCATAAAGAAATCTTCAGTCAATAGCCAGTCTATTCTCATCACTCTCTGTTTTATTCATTCAGCTGCAATGAGGCACATCCCCCAATCAGGTATGTTCAGATAACATTCATTCACTTATCTGAGAACATTCTCCAAAGCAACTACCATTACAGTCAATGCATACATACTTATCACTAGTCTGGTTTTTCCAGTGGTATTTGGAATCTACACAATTTGTTTTTTGACTTTCAGTTTTCTTGTGAACCCCAGTTATTTCATTACCATTCTCTGCTTGCTGTGAAGAACTTTTTTGTTCCTTATTATTCTACATTCAAATCCTGACCAACATTAAAATCATGGCCAACCTTGAACTTTCAGCTGAACAATGGCTTTAACCTCACTCTAACCTAGTTGTTCTGTTTCAGTGTGGAAATGGATTCGTGAAGCTTCAGGTACAAAATCAGCTGTATTTGATTATATTTTCAGGTGTTGAATCTGATAATCTTAGAAGACAAATAAAGTATTCTGCAATAACTGCTCTCTTTTACAGTTGACATCAAACTGGACCCAGAAACCTCGCACCCAGATCTCAGACTGTCTGCAGACAGAAAACGGGTGAAGATGGACACCATCATAGAGAGTAAATACGGCCCCAGAGATGGACACAGGAGATCCCCTCATAAGTATGATGGGTGGTGGTGTGTGCAGGGCTCTGAGGGGTTCACTGAGGGGAGACATTACTGGGAGGTTGGGGTGCGGGGCAAGGCGGAGTGGAGGATCGGAGTTGTGAAGGAGTCTGCATACCGCAGGGGCTTCATGGACCTGAATACACAGTCAGGGTACTGGACGCTACGCCTGCAGGGGTGTAAACTCAAGGCCCTAACTGTGCCAGCCACAGAGATTCCCCTCCCCCAGCCCCCCTCCAGACTGGGGGTGCACCTGGACATGGAGGAGGGTCAACTCTCCTTCTACGATGTGGAGAGAAGCTGCCACATCTACACCTTCAACAACGACTTTGATGAGAAAGTCTATCCACTGTTTGGAACAGTGGAGACAGACAGAGAGATTGTTATACTGCAGTAAAGTAACAGAATCATCCAGCAGTCAGGGGGTAAACGGCTTGCTTGGAAGGACTTTATCCTTGCAAAGTCCTGCAAAGTCCTGTCTGATGACTGACCTCTCTTTGGTCAGGAGCTTTTCTGGAGGAAGGTGTTTAGAGGGACATAAAATATAATCAAAACAGGAGAAAACATATCTGAATACACACTGCTGTAAGCAGGAAACTTGCATTAGTTTGAGTTCAGAACACCCTGACACTCCAATTCAAAACAGTTCATGTTTCATGTGTTACTGATGAGATGCTTCTTGATATCATTTTGACTGCTTTTGCAGTGGCTTGTTCCAAACCAGCACTAAATCCAATTATCACAGCATGTGCATTTGCTGCAAAGCATAGGGGAATACCACACAGTTTACATCAGAAGAGCTGGTAAACACTGGAATCTCTGATCTCTGAGGCATGTCTGGGCAGAGTGCGTTTTTCATTGCTTGACTGACGCATCACCATCTGTGGATGGCATGTTTGTGGTATGACATTCATCATTTTGGCAGCAGGGCAAAAACCTGCTCATCCTCATTAGGGGAAAACAGCAGGTAAACAAGTTAAACTCACCAGTCTAATCTCTCTCTTCTGATCACATGTTGATGTGTTTCTCTGACAGTGCAGGCATTGTATAAGAGGACTGGTTTTCAGTGTAAATATTAAACTGTGTACATGTACATACTGCATATTTTTGTTACTTAAAAAAATATATACCTTGCTTTGAATAAAGGATGTTTCTTTATTGATGAGTTAAAGTGTTGATGACAGTGTAACGCACACATCTGAGCTTCATGCTGTCATCTGCATGAAATGGGGCAGCGGAAATATGCAAATGGCAAGTCTAACCGCCTTTAACAGGAAATGATCTACATCAACAGAGAAATACTCAGTTCCTGTTTTTTCATTTGCAGAACCAACAGAAGAATCTTCATGTTTAACTTTCTGAAATAACCGCTGCTGCTGCTTTCGGCTGTAGAACAATTCTTTCAGCTAATTTTGCATAGCAGATCTTTACCAAACTAGCACTAAATCCAACACTTACACTGAATATACTGGCTGAAGAGCATGGTGTCGCACTTTTTGCATGTGATAAAAGATTATGAATACCCCACGATCTAATAAACCATCAGTTGATGCGCTGCACAGATGAGCAAGTCTGGGCAGAGCATTCATCCAACCAGACTCATCTGATTATCTGATGTCTCTGTGAAGAACAGCATGCTTTTTCAGTTTCTCACAGACCTGCAGGTCACAAGCAAATGACTCTGAGAGCCCCACCCGCCTCTCTCTGTGATTCAGATGGTTTCATGTGAAAATGTGTCACAATCAGACACAAATAATACAGGAATCAGCTGCTCTTGAATGATCCTTGATTAATATGCCTTATAAATTACAAAAATATTTCAAAGTAAATTTTAAAGTTCTCTGACCCTCTGCGTATTTTCTCACTGGTCCCCACCTGCTAAAATGTGCATTCCTTTTTCAAATAGAAAAAACATGAAAAAAGCTCAAGGGATATTCCGGAGGTTTAGAGTAACCAGGCGAGGAAACGTCCAACTGAGCAGTCCAGGACAGAGAAGCTAAAGGTCCAACTCTTTCCCTGAGAGGTCAGCTATCTGACACCCCCTCTATCCCAGAATGCACTGGGAATGCAGCGAGCTGTGCTGATTGGTCAGGGGCAGTGGCTATGTAAGCATGTCAGACTCCTCTCCAGACGCTTCACTCTCCATGTCCGACCCCTCTTCCTCTTCCTCCAGGCTGAGCGCATCAACGGCCACTCTCTTCATCCCCCTCTGATTGGACAGAGCTCTGGCATACTGGATACTGTAGATATTCCAATCGCATCTGCAAGGGAGCATGGGAAATTTAGACAAAGCAAACACACAAATATGTATGCACTCCCAGACGCAAACACACATATGCAAATATGTACAAAGTCACACAAGTCATGAGCTGGAGACCAGAGAGGCTGTGTTCTTTCTGTGGTATGTTTTTTCTGAGCATGCTCAGTGGGGATGCCCATACTCACAGCTTAGACAGATCCTCAAAGTGTCTCTGAATGCTCTTCTGCAGGGCCTGGATTATGGGCAGTATGGCTCCCGACCTGTTACAACATTGCAACAATGTTACAGCATTACAGCAATATCAAAACACTGTCACACTGTTCCAGCATTCACAACATCACAGCATTACAACAATATCACAATATTAGCAGACTAGTTCCAGCCTTTCAACCCATCCTCAGTCTACTGTTTAACACAATGCTCATTCATACCACACAATGTCAGAGATAACATATAGAGATAGTCACATCACTGCATCTTCAGAGATAAACGTGACTCTTTGTGTGAGTGATACTGAATCTTGGTCAAGATTGTGTGTGTCACTGCCCCGGTCTTGAGTTTTTGATCCTCACCTGGACACCCAGTGCTGGGCTGTCCAAGTGTGGGCTGTCCAATAAGAGTTTCACCAGAGCAGTTGTGCAATAAGAGTCTCACCTGTTCTTAAGCTTCTGTCCGTGCAGGGTGAGCAGGCGCTGGGCCCAGGTCAGGTAGAACTGCAGGTGACCGGAACTTTCCAGAGCCGAGCCCAAAAAGCGCAGCAGCTTCTCAACGTAAACATCAGGCAGGGAGCTGCACACCACTGTGACTAAAACACCCATCACACACCGTTACACACACACCGAGAATAAAACAAACATCACACACCACTGTGACTAAAACATCCATCACACACATCGAGACTAAAACACACATCACACACCATTACGCACACCACTGTGACTAAAACACACATCACACACCATTACACACACACACATCGTTACACACCCACCGAGACTAAAACACCCATCACACATACCAGAGACTAAAACACAAATCACACATTGTTACACGTACACCAAGAATAAAACACCCATCATACACCGATACACACACCACTGAGACTAAAACACACATCACACACTGTTACACACATCACACATTGTTACACACCGAGAATAAAACACCATCACACATACCACTGAGACTAAAACACAAATCACACACCATTACACATACACCAGTGTGACTAAAACACACATCACACACCATTACACACACACAACTGTGCCTAAAATACACATCACAGACCATTACACACACACACTGAGACCAAAACAACCCTCATACACCATTACACACACACACACACACACACACACACACACACACACACACCACAGTGACTAAAACACACATCCCACACCGTTATACACACACCGAGACTAAAACACACATCACTCACACTACAGAGAATAAACCACACATCACACACCATTACACGCACACACCACAGACTAAAACACACATTATACACCGTTACACAGACACAGAAACAGTACAATAGACATTGCTTGTAGTTACAGCAGACATACCATGGAGAACGATGCGAAAATTGTGTTTTTGGGCAACATTTGTTATAATCGAATGAACTTGAGCTAAACTTTGCACATGACCCACCAAAAAATCCAAAACATTCCTTCCATCCTTTCCGATAACACAAGTTTCTGAGAACATCTACAACCCTGAGGAAAGATCCGCCTCATTTGTGAACAATGCAGAGGAACTGGTTTGAGAAAAAAAAAACATCCTGCCCTCTGCCATTTCTCATGAATTTCGTTTTAGTTTTAATTCAGATCTTTCATCTTGCACAGTGACGGCAGCAGTGATTACCCATGAGCACTCACTCTGGTCATGGGGCACGGACTCCAGCACCTCCCTGGTGAGGGCGTCCTCGTTGAGGCGGAAGGCCAGCACGATGGCGGCCGCCCACTGGGCACGGTGGACCTCGCGCCTAACGCTGACCGGCGTGACGTCCATGTCCAGGTCAAAGGGGTCAAACACCAGTGCTGCATCCAGAGAGTACACCAACAGCCCCTCTGTGGAGGAGGCCGCCCAGCTGCGTCCTGAGCGAGGGGGACAGGGAGGGGGAGGGACAGTGAGAAAGAGACAGAGGGACACGGAGACTGTATTATGCACCGCACATTATTACACACACACACACACACGCACACATCAGAAAACACACACTCCCTCACTGCCCAAACCGCAGTTTAAAACTTTGTTTCTAACAACAATGTGCTCGATTCCAGCACACCTGCCTAATCTGCTCCAGACCAGTGTGTGTCATGTGACCTAAATGCTATTATTACCTTGTGATCAACACACTGACCACACATACTTAACATACTCACACACAACCAGTCATTATCACACCTGCAGATATGTGACCATTGAAGGGACCAAGAACTACAAAAAAACAGATTCTAAGCTGCAGGTCTCTGAAGGTGAGAAAATAACTGGACATAAAACAGAGAGTGTTGCGTTCTGGCATATTACCTGTCGGGGAGAAGGAGAGGGAGCTGACCCGAATCTCAGGCTTGAAGTGGCGTGAGCTCATGTCTCCTGTGGGGGGCAAACGGATGTATAAGCTATAAATCCATTAGGGGAGAGAGACAGAGTGGAGACAGAGATAAAGGAAATGGGGAGACTTGCTCTGTCTCAGAGAAGTGACCACGCCCATGCCCCGCCCAGGCCCCGCCCTCACCTCTGCGGACCCCCGGCAGACTCAGCGCCACCGTGTCTCCGTCCCCCACCCCCTCGTCCAGCAGGGCCAGGCTGCCAAACTCTGTCATCTTCCTCCGGTCCAGGTACTCCTGTAGCCCAAAAACAGGACGGCTGGGTCAGCATGGCCTCAGCATCCCAGAAATAACCAGCCCCACCCCACAACCCACAACCCAAAACCCTGCTGCCACCTTCAGCACAACACTGTTATGTCTACATTTTGTTTAATCTTTACAACGATCACCACAACGACTCATCAAATCTGTCAGCACTTAAAGTGAAAGAATCAGTCCCAGAATTGAGCCGTGAGACCAACCACTGAGTCCAAATCTCAGGACTTCAATACTTTCACTGAGTCTGGGACCCTGGGGGGTAAAGTCACTCCCCCATCGCTGTAATATGAGCTGATTGGATGAATGTGTGTGTGGTATCTAAGGATGTGTGTGTGTGGTATCTAAGGACATACTGGGATGGATGTGTGTGTGGTATCTAAGTCCATACTGGGTAAAGCTACGGTTCCATCCATGCAGCATTTGGATGGAACTTTACCTAAAGATCAGATCAGGTGGGGAAGCCCAGAGAATGTCTATACTATTCCCATGATGCTCTGCAGGTGTGGGTGACCTATGGCTGTATCCAGTTAGGTCTCCTAACCTCACTGCAGTATTTTAATACTTTAGTGCAGGAATCTTTACACGAGGAGATAAACACTTTATGCAGCTTCTCTCCTATTATCTTATTTGATGTTGTGATGGATTCTGCTCTCTAGGCCACGACTCCATTGGAGAAGAGATACTGCATCTCACAGGGTTTAATAAATAGAGGAGACAGAGCGATGTACCTCCATGGCATCCAGCGACAGGTTGCAGGAGATCTCAAACTTCTTCATGAGGATCTGCTCAGAGATGTTATAGATGCAGACATACCGGGACTGCCCGCCTGCCAGGATACACTGCCCGTCCGCCGAGTAGCACAGCGAGGTGAAGGACCTGCAGAGGCGTCCAAGTCAGAGCCTGATCACAAAACAGCTCACCCACATGCAAACTAACACAGGGTGAGAACTTTTGGCAAACTGTTCATGGTTTGGTGCAGAGAGTTTGAGACTCTCGATTCAGGGCAAGTGATTTAGGATATGGGGTTTGGGGATGGAGGTTCCTAGTTCAGGGTTCAGGGTTAGGAGTTAGGGGTTGGAGTTCAGGGTTAGGGGTCAGAGGTTAGGCATTGCAGGGTACTCACTTGCCCTTGGCAGCCTGCTTGGCGGTGATCTTGTCCGTCTCCTTGCGGCCCATCTGCAGGTCATGGCGGCCAACAATGGAACCCGTCTGCGCAGCCGTCTGCGGGTTCCAGAAGGAGATCTCCCCGTCCAGCGTCGCTACCGCCAACTCTTCCCCATCCGGCCGATAAGTCACCGCCAGGCCTGTGTGGTGCCAAAATAAAAATTCACTCTTCTAACCTATATCACTCTCACACCTCCACTCATTATCACAGTACATGCCAGTTCAAATACTCTACATCACATGACCGCTGAAACCACTGTGACATCAGCATAGGTCAGTAGAGCCCATTATGACATCACAGGACAGCTCTGATCACTGCAGGTTGATGCAGCCCCCCCCCTCACCATCTGACGTCAGCTGCAGTGTCTCCTTGGTCTGCCAGCTGTCCAGCATGTCCCACAGTCTGACCGTCCGGTCCCAGGACACGCTGGCCAATACGGACCGCACCGGGCTGAAGCTCAGGCAGCTGACCGGGCCCTCATGGCCCGCCAAGACCTGTGAATCACACACAGCACACACTATTTAAGGATTTATAAAAGCCAGAGCTTTTGATGGAAAAGCCAGCTGGCTTGCCAACCTGCCATGAGGGGCTCAAATGTGTGAGACTTCCAGAGCTTTGTGCATGTAGCATTTTTAAAGTAGCATAAAGTATAAAAGTGATACCTCATTTACCAATGGCAAGTTACTGGAGTGTGAATAATAATAATAACAATAACAATAATAATAATAATAATAACAACAGAGACATACAGCGGTGTCGTGTGTGTCTCTCTGGTGAGAGGTGTCTGACACAAAGAACCCTCCCCGACCCCCTCGTACCTCGAGCAAGCGGCCGGTCTGCAGGGACCAGAGGAAGATCTCGAAGGAGTCCTGAGCTCCGGCACACACTAGCTCCCCGCTGCCATCTACTGCTAAGCAGGAGAACTGCGCCGGCCGTGGCGATGTGAAAGTCCTGAAGTTTCGGTACCTACGGAGAGACCAGGCATCAGGAACCAAGTGCCAACACTAGTGCTGTGTTCAAGTGTCTCAGAGTGCTGACCTGGGATCATTTTCCACTGTCCCTCACCAAACCTCATCTATTATAAGTTACAAGGCAAAGTTGATCCTGGACCAGTTTTCCTGTCCTGTGATGCTTTATGAATACACGGTCACATTTAAATCACCATGTTAACCACCAGCACTGGCCTCACAGTGTTTCTCTCACCTGTGCAAGTACACATGGTCTGTCTCTCTCACCTGTGCAGGTACACATGGTCTGTCTCTCTCACCTGTGCAGGTACACATGGTCTGTCTCTCTCACCTGTGCAGGTCGAAGGCCCTTACAGTGCCATCCAGGGAGGAGCTGACAATGACGAAGCCGCGGGAGGTGAAGGTGACCCCAGTGATGCTGCTGGTGTGTTCCGTGAAGGTAACAAAGCACAGTCCACTGTTAGTGTTCCACACCTTCACCTGAAACACAGATGAACATCATCTCTCAGTCCTGAGTGAGTGTTTTTGTGTTTCTCCCCAGTTTCCCAAGCTGGCCAGCTCCTCCGGCGGGAGCGAGCAAACTCAGCCCATCCACTCAGGCATGCAACGCCAGCCTCTGATATTAGACATTTAACTAAATGAATCCCACATGATGTGGACGTTCGGCGGGGACCAGAACACACACTGACAGGCAGAGCGAGGCCCTCACCTTCCCATCATCTCCTCCTGTAGCGATGTACTGTCCGTCGGGAGAGTAGGACAGGGTCGCCATGTTGTTGAAGTGGCCCTGCTGCTTAAAGACGTAGGATTCACTCTGCCACTCCCAGACCAAGAGCTGCCCCAAGCCTGTAACACACACACACACATTATAATACACACACACACACGCACACAATAATACACACACACACTATAATACAAACGTGCACATTCTAATACGCGCACACAATACACACACACACACACACACACACTCACACTCACACTCACACTCACACTCACACTCACACTCACACTCACGCACACACACAGATAGTACCTGAGCAGCCGAAGCCGATCCAATCCCCTGGGCTGTTTATACAGATGGAGGCGATCCTCTGGTCTGAGATACTGTGGATAAGAGCACACACAGTACAGTCACAATGAGAGACTGACCCTGGATCAGTCAGTCAGTGAGAGTGTGTGTGTGAGATACTGTGGATAAGAGCATACACAGTACAGTCACAATGAGAGACTGACCCTGGATCAGTCAGTCAGTGAGAGTGTGTGTGTGAGATACTGTGGATAAGAGCATACACAGTACAGTCATAATGAGAGACTGGCCCTGGATCAGTCAGTCAGTGAGAGTGTGTGTGTGAGATACTGTGGATAAGAGCATACACAGTACAGTCATAATGAGAGACTGGCCCTGGATCAGTCAGTCAGTGAGAGTGTGTGTGTGAGATACTGTGGATAAGAGCATACACAATACAGTCATAATGAGAGACTGGCCCTGGATCAGTCAGTCAGTGAGTGAGTGTGTGTGTGAGATACTGTGGATAAGAGCATACACAGTACAGTCATAATGAGAGACTGGCCCTGGATCAGTCAGTCAGTGAGAGTGTGTGTGTGAGATACTGTGGATAAGAGCATACACAGTACAGTCATAATGAGAGACTGGCCCTGGATCAGTCAGTCAGTGAGAGTGTGTGTGTGAGATACTGTGGATAAGAGCATACACAGTACAGTCATAATGAGAGACTGGCCCTGGATCAGTCAGTCAGTGAGAGTGTGTGTGTGAGATACTGTGGATAAGAGCATACACAGTACAGTCATAATGAGAGACTGGCCCTGGATCAGTCAGTCAGTGAGAGTGTGTGTGTGAGATACTGTGGATAAGAGCATACACAGTACAGTCATAATGAGAGACTGGCCCTGGATCAGTCAGTCAGTGAGAGTGTGTGTGTGAGATACTGTGGATAAGAGCATACACAGTACAGTCATAATGAGAGACTGGCCCTGGATCAGTCAGTCAGTGAGAGTGTGTGTGTGAGATACTGTGGATAAGAGCATACACAGTACAGTCATAATGAGAGACTGGCCCTGGATCAGTCAGTCAGTGAGAGTGTGTGTGTGAGATACTGTGGATAAGAGCATACACAGTACAGTCATAATGAGAGACTGGCCCTGGATCAGTCAGTCAGTGAGAGTGTGTGTGTGAGATACTGTGGATAAGAGCATACACAATACAGTCATAATGAGAGACTGGCCCTGGATCAGTCAGTCAGTGAGTGAGTGTGTGTGTGAGATACTGTGGATAAGAGCATACACAGTACAGTCATAATGAGAGACTGGCCCTGGATCAGTCAGTCAGTGAGTGAGTGTGTGTGAGATTCTGGAAGTTGTCAGAGGGGTGAGAGGAGTGGGATGAGGGGAGGAAGAGCATTCTGGGATTTGTGGGAAAGAACTGTGGGAGTTATAGGAATGGTGGGGCGCTCACTGACCTGAGGGAGTGGATAAGGTTAAACTCTGGGAGCTCGTGCAGGTGGAATATTCCGGAAGCAAAGCCTGTCACCAGCACATGTGACTTCTTGTGGAATGCTGCAGCAGTCAGGCTGTTGAAGTCCCCCTCTTTGTTGAAGAAGTGTCTGAACACAACAAAAAGGATGAGGGAATCAGGGGGACACAGTTGTTAAGCTCAGGATATCACCCAGTTAGTGAGTGAGTCAGCAAACTCCCATGCCCAGTCTCATACAGTATTCACACAGCTACTGTCTTACACATACTAACAAAGACACACAATCCACTGACTAAACCTGCCATTCCCTTATGCAGTTAGATGCACTTTGCCTAAGAGCACAACATCAACCCAGGACCAGAACCTGCAGCCTCTGCTTCCAGGCCGAGTTCCCAGACCCATGTGGCACCATACAGACCCTGTGGCCTCTGACCGCGCGCCCCGCGGCCTCTGACCGCGCGCCCTGCGGTCTGTGCTGGTACCTACTTGCTGAGCCGCTTGTACCGGACGGTCTTGGTTCCCTCTGTCTGTCTGTGTCCGTCAGGCTTTCCCCTAATGACTTCACCCTGAGGCTCTCCTTCCTCTCCTTCCCCTCTCTCCTCCTCTTCCTCTTCTCTCTCCTCTGTCCGTTTCTCTTTCTCCTGGGGGGCACTGTTCCGCTCCCTGGGGGGCCGTAGCACCAAACCGTCCAGCTCCGTGTCACACTCCCACACACACAGCGTGCCGTCCTGGCTCACTGTGTACAGCTGAACACACACACACACACACACACACACACACACACACACACACACAAACACACCCACACACATACACACAGTTATATACACACACACACGTGTTATTGTTATACACACACACACTCACACAGAGTGGTGAGAAAGTCTAATAAATATAAGAAACTATCAGGCTATCCTCACACCAGTACCATCACTCACATCCAGACTGTCCGGCTCGAAGAAGCAGCCCACGATCTCATCCTTGTGTCCGCCCAGGCAGTAGTACACCAGGTTAGCGAATCGCTCAGATCCGAACACCCAGGTGGTCATATCTTTGCTGCCTACGGCAAAGCACCTGGGGCAGGTAAGAGATCACAGTTACACTCTGAACACACTGCTTTCACCAGGCTTACAGCTGAGAGGTATAAATCTGGCACTATCACTCTGAACTGCACTGCTTTCACCAGGCTTACAGCAGAGAGGTATAAACCTGGCACTATCACTCTGAACACACTGCTTTCACCAGGCTTACAGCAGAGAGGTATAAATCTGGCACTATCACTCTGAACTGCACTGCTTTCACCAGGCTTACAGCAGAGAGGTATAAACCTGGCACTATCACTCTGAACACACTGCTTTCACCAGGCTTACAGCAGAGAGGCATAAACCTGGCACTATCACTCTGAACTGCACTGCTTTCACCAGGCTTACAGCTGAGAGGTATAAACCTGGCACTATCACTCTGAACTGCACTGCTTTCACCAGGCTTACAGCAGAGAGGTATAAACCTGGCACTATCACTCTGAACTGCACTGCTTTCACCAGGCTTACAGCAGAGAGGTATAAACCTGGCACTATCACTCTGAACTGCACTGCTTTCACCAGGCTTACAGCAGAGAGGTATAAACCTGGCACTATCACTCTGAACTGCACTGCTTTCACCAGGCTTACAGCAGAGAGGTATAAACCTGGCACTATCACTCTGAACTGCACTGCTTTCACCAGGCTTATAGCAGAGAGGTATAAACCTGGCACTATCACTCTGAACTGCACTGCTTTCACCAGGCTTACAGCAGAGAGGTATAAACCTGGCACTATCACTCTGAACACACTGCTTTCACCAGGCTTACAGCAGAGAGGTATAAATCTGGCACTATCACTCTGAACTGCACTGCTTTCATCAGGCTTACAGCAGAGAGGTATAAACCTGGCACTATCACTCTGAACACACTGCTTTCACCAGGCTTACAGCAGAGAGGCATAAACCTGGCACTATCACTCTGAACTGCACTGCTTTCACCAGGCTTACAGCTGAGAGGTATAAACCTGGCACTATCACTCTGAACTGCACTGCTTTCACCAGGCTTACAGCAGAGAGGCATAAACCTGGCACTATCACTCTGAACACACTGCTTTCACCAGGCTTACAGCAGAGAGGTATAAACCTGGCACTATCACTCTGAACTGCACTGCTTTCACCAGGCTTACAGCAGAGAGGTATAAACCTGGCACTATCACTCTGAACTGCACTGCTTTCACCAGGCTTATAGCAGAGAGGTATAAACCTGGCACTATCACTCTGAACACACTGCTTTCACCAGGCTTACAGCAGAGAGATGCTTGGCACACAAGGCTACCCTCAGACACTGCACTCACTTGGAGTCGTCGGTCCAGTCGATGCAGGTGGTCTCGTCGTAGGGGCCATGGAAACTCTTGTCCAGAGCGAAGGCATTAAACTCCCGCCTCTTGCCAGGGGCGTGGTACATCAGCGCCACGTTCTCCTTTGTCACCAGGAACTTTCTGCAGGAAGCGCAGAGCACACGCGTGCACACAGTTAAACACACACTGAGATGGTAAAACATGCCTGCCCAGTAAATCATTTACAGCATAGTTTGCTTGCTCTCGTGTTTGAGTAAGGTTCATATGTGGAGTGCATGTGCTACAGACCATGTGATAAGTTAAAGATATGTGTGTGAGTATGTGCATGTGTATTAAGAGTGTGTGAGAGCGTGTGAGTGAGTGTGTGTGAACGTGAGTGAGCATGAGTGAGAGTGAGTGTGAGCATGAGAGTGAGTGTGAGAGAGAATGTGTTTGTAACACACCTGCCATCTGGAGAGAAGCGCACACTGCTGACGGGTTTGTGGAAGTGAAAGTGATGCAGCACCGCCCTAGTGACCAGACTGACCAACACAGCGGCGCCGTCTGAAACACACACACACACACACACACACACACACACACACACACACACACACACACACACACACACACACACACACATTACAATCCACAATAAACACTGTCCACTGCTTTATGATCTCACACAGTACAAACCACACACTACATTACAGACTGACCAACATGGCCTTCCAAGCCAAAATACACACACAAAAATACAGGCACCCTCGTGAGAAGTTTTTTATGGTCTCTTCGGTCTTACCTTCATCCACCAGAATGGCTATGTTGCCATCGGGAGAGAGGGCCACGCAGGTGATGTTTTTCGTGGTGGCTATGGGCAGTGTCTCAGATTTGTTGCTGTTGAGTAAAAATAATACACAAATACATTGTCAAGCGAACTCACACAGCGAACCCGCAATTCCCAAATCATGCTTCACTCTCCAGTAACGTTCGTCAAAATAACGCTACACTTCTTACACAGGCAGAATTAATTACAGTTTACATGTAATTGTTATGGCGTGTTATACTCTAACTCTGCGTCGACATATTTCATTACATTTCTGTACAAGGAGGATCCCAGACAATGAAATATCACATTAAGTGAAACTTCAGATGTAGACACACAGCTGGAGGCCGATAAGGAGGTAGCAAGTCCCTGCAGCTGAGGCGCTACAGTCCTTCAGCATTAACTGTACTTACGGGCTACGTGATTGACGATGACTTGAATAGAAATAAAATGTCGTAAAAATGAACACAGCCTCAGTGAATAAAATGAATGAACAATGTAAAAACTTTGCCACCCAGGTACTCACTTTTTTAGGTCGAAAACAGATATGCGGTTACCCACGGGGCTGATCACGGAGTCCCCATCCTTTGAGAAACTCAGGTTTCCACGCCGATACACCGCACCCAATAAATTGGAAAACTAGAAAAGACGACTCAAATCACACTTAAGGCAACATCGGACAACTAAACAGGCAGCTAATTACCCGGCTAAATGACATTATTCTTTACAGATTTATTTTCGTGCATTGTTCTTGTAGCAAATTCTGTTAAAGACATGTTATTCGGAGCTTCAAAAAGGAAGCATATTAACTGCGACTGAATAATTTAATTACTTAATACTCCTAATCTCGAGCACTTGCAGGAAACGTGTAAACGTTTGCTAACGAGCTAACGAGCAACTGGATAAGGTATTGTAACAAGCTAAAAACACAATGTGTACTAAAGTATTCTTACCCTGTAAGCGAACTTCATTGTTGGCAGGAGTGTGTTAAGTCTGGAGAATTAAATCATAACAGAAACAATCCAAAATCCTGATAAGTAAATATGTTCAATGACTTGCCACACGCATTTCTACAGCGGCACATGTGAGCACCGTAGTAAGAGAGGATGTTTTTTTCCTATCAGAGCATCGATGTCAGATTTACCGTGATAGACAACTAGTGCACCACCTGGCGGGCGGGAGGAGGCGCCACAGGCTTTCTCTCTTCCCAGCAATCGAACGATGAGCCAGGGACTGTTCAATATGTTACAGCTCTTCTTGCGTCATCAGCGCGACGTGCCCTGTCATTATATTTATCTTATGTTTTTCTTTAAATGTATATAGGAATGACGAACGTTAATTTCGTGACTTAACTTCAACAATAGGTGGCTGCACTCTGTGACCCTTTGCCACAGGCAATGATACAGTGAAACAGTCACAAAAACACAAGATTAAAACATAGTTATATTTTCACCTGTATAATGCATACAATACATACTCTTTTTAATTTAAATAATTACAGAATCTGTTTACAATCTGAGATGTTTATAATCTTATGGAATAATTTATAAAATAATGCAAAAATATGATAACCATACCAGCCCTCCCACACCCAGATAAACCATGAAAATTTAACTTGTTTTCATTATAAAATTCACACAAGCTGCTGTTCTTACAATCCCACTAAGGTGAATAATTCACCATTACATAAGAAAAAAATAATGAGATGATGACTTCACCCTTAAATTAGTAACAAGAACATGGCACATTAACCATTAAACAAAAAAAGCGAACACATTGGAACACACTGCTCCACACTGAACAGTCACACTGACCCAAATCCACTTTATAAAGCTTCCAGTTTCAGTCCAGCATCACACAAACAATGCACTTTATGACAACTTTTGAAATACACAAGAGAATCAGCTTCCCCCAGTTTACAGACAAAAACACATCAGAACAGCACATCTGTGTGTGCTTTTTTCAGAGCTGCAGATCCAGCTACAGTGAGACCTTAACACGAAATGACACCCCCCCCCCCCCACCCCTGCAAACTGAGTGTCACATGGGAGGGGAGGGGCTTTATTTCATATTGCATTCTCCCAGCATTACACCGACAGACAGGAGCATTTAATCTCCATTCAGCCACTGCTTGTACAGGTATCATCCAGTCAGGATCTTCCTCAACCCTAAACTTAACTCAGACACTAAACTCAGAGTGGCCAATGAGGAAAACAAGGGAATACAAAATACATTCGCAGACTGGCTGTGCAGGCAGGCTGGGAAGAGGCCACTGAACCATCTGCACCACTGCAGTGCAGAAAAAATGCTCTTTTAATTATGCATACGCTCAAACTGTTCTTTTTTGGTAAAACCTTAAAATACAACACAGTGATCTCTCCTTTAGCAAAGTGCAACTCCAGTCTTGGAGGGCGGCAGTGTCTACAGGTTTAACTCCAGTCCTGTAGGGCCGCAGTGTCTGCGGGTTTAACTCCAGTCCTGGAGGGCCACAGTGTCTGCAGGTTTAACTCCAGTCCTGGAGGGCCGCAGTGTCTGCAGGTTTACCTCGAGTCCTGTAGGGCCACAGTGTCTGCAGGTTTAACTCCAGTCCTGGAGGGCCGCAGTGTCTGCAGGTTTACCTCCAGTCCTGGAGGGCCGCAGTGTCTGCAGGTTTACCTCCAGTCCTGGAGGGCCGCAGTGTCTGCAGGTTTAACTCCAGTCCTGGAGGGCCGCAGTGTCTGCAGGTTTAACTCCAGTCCTGGAGGGCCGCAGTGTCTGCAGGTTTAACTCCAGTCCTGAAGGGCTGCAGTGTCTGCAGGTTTAACTCCAGTCCTGGAGGGCCGCAGTGTCTGCAGGTTTAACTCCAGTCCTGAAGGGCTGCAGTGTCTGCAGGTTTAACTCCAGTCCTGGAGGACCGCAGTGTCTGCAGGTTTAACTCCAGTCCTGAAGGGCTGCAGTGTCTGCAGGTTTAACTCCAGTCCTGGAGGACCGCAGTGTCTGCAGGTTTAACTCTTGCAGTGGATAGTCTCCATGTGTGTTTGGCTCACACAGCATGTGTGATGAAGGCGTTTTGGGCGAGTTGTCTCTGAGGAGGTTCAAACAAATAAGGCTGGAAGCAGGGTAGCAGCATTGCATTCTGGGACAGGTAAGACATGCTCTCCATGTACAGGGGAAGAGAGAGCCAATTAGGGCCAAGGATATGCAGGCATCTCCAACCACATGGAAAGGGAGAGAGAACCAATGGGAGAGGGATATAAAGGTATAACTCCGCCCACACAGAGAAGCAATGGGAAAAGGAGCCAAAAGGGAGGAGGAACCAGAGATTAGGATTCTGAAGAGGTCAATAAGCACACTTTTCTGTAAGAACAGAAAAAACAAATAAAAACAAAGAAAAAAAGAAAGAAAAAGAGGTGGAAAAATACACGAGCAGATGGGCTGTCAGTCAGGCTCTGGGAGGGTCCACGATGGGGCTCTCTGATTGGCCACAGGAGTGCAGCGGGGCTTTGTGATTGGCTGCAGTGCTGAGATGCACTCACCCTGCGCCAGAGTGCAGGCCCCAGTAGGAGCAGGGCACAGGGGTCATGTGACATTAACCTCCAGCAGGTGATCATCCTTCCCAGGCAGCACCAGCACCTGTCGCCCACGGCTACAGTAGAACACCTGTCCTGTGGAGAAGGGCTCCCGGCGAGGCAGGGGGGGACCACGGACCGGCTCGCTGCCCCCCAGAGAGAGCACACTGCCACGGCTATGAATGCTAGCACTGTCCTCCATCTGCTCCTCCAGCAACGAAACGCTGTCCCTCTCCAAACAGCCATCTGTGAGGGGGCAGGGGTGTTCATTAGGCTGGTCATTTGGATATCAGTATCTGTGTGCAGCTAACATTTAGCTAGCCAGGTCAGCAAAGCCAGCTTGGTACAAATAATCACATAAGATGAAGAGGCTAGCTACCTAGCTAACTAGTAGAGGGGACTAGCTAGCTGACATGCTAGCTACCAGACTAACTAGCCAGCTAGGATGGCTAGTTGTATGGGCTACATAGCTAGCTAGGTGAACAGGCAGGTATGGGCATAGTCTCACCTGTTTCAGGTTGTATTGTGGGCGTGCTGAAGTGTGGCAGGTACTTGAAGAGTTTGATGGTGGGGAAGGGCAGGTTCCCGGCAAACAGCGGCATCACCTCCATCTGCAGCCTGTGTGTGGCACCCACAGCCACGGGCATCGACACCAGCCCCGAGCTCCTCCCACACACAGCCCAGTTACTGCTGTCATCTACCACTAGAGAGAATACACACCATTACACTATTACACACACACACACACACACACACACACACACACACAGCCCAGTTACTGCTGTCATCTACCACTATATAGAGAATACACACCATTACACTATTACACACACACACACACACACACACACACACACACATACACACACACAAACACACACACAAACACACACACACATCAAAAAACACACACACACACATAGAGCTCAGATACTGCTGTCATCTACCACTATATAGAGAATACACACCATTACACACACACACACACACACACACACACACACAGAGCTCAGATACTGCTGTCATCTACCACTATATAGAGAATACACACCATTACACTATTACACACACACACACACACACACACACAGCCCAGTTACTGCTGTCATCTACCACTACAGAGAGAATACACACCATTACACTATTACACACACACACACACACACACACACACACACACAGCCCAGTTACTGCTGTCATCTACCACTATATAGAGAATACACACCATTACACTATCACACACACACACACACACACACACACAGCCCAGTTACTGCTGTCATCTACCACTATATAGAGAATACACACCATTACACTATCACACACACACACACATCAGAAAACACACACCCACACACTCACACACTCACACGCACACACACACTCACACACTCACACACTCACACACTCACACACACACACAGAGCTCAGATACTGCTGTCATCTACCACTATATAGAGAATACACACCATTACACACACACACACACACACACACACAGAGCTCAGATACTGCTGTCATCTACCACTATATAGAGAATACACACCATTACACTATCACACACACACACACACACACAGAGCTCAGATACTGCTGTCATCTACCACTATATAGAGAATACACACCATTACACTATCACACACACACACACACACACACACACACATAGCCCAGTTACTACTGTTATCTTCCACCAGACACTCACCCTCGTACAGCATTTTGGCGATATAGTCGTCGCCATTCTCAGTCAGTCCTGTGTCCTCTCTCTCAGCCTCACTCAGCTCTGCCAGACGTGTGATGCAGACCTCCAGCCAACAGAGGGAGCCAGTGTGGCAGTGCTTAGCTCCAGGAGATGGGAGAATTTCTGCTTTCACACTGTACAACGTCTGCACAAAGATGTAAATTAATGAGCAAAATCAGATCGTGTAGTACATGATGGAATTAAATAACTGCAGATTGCCCCCTGAAGAACTGCAGTTAAACCTGCAGACATTGCCCCCTCCAGGGCTGGAGTTAAACCTGCAGACACTGCGGCCCTCCAGGACTGGAGTTAAACCTGCAGACACTGCGGCCCTCCAGGACTGGAGTTAAACCTGCAGACACTGCGGCCCTCCAGGACTGGAGTTAAACCTGCAGACACTGCGGCTCTCCAGGACTGGAGTTAAACCTGCAGACACTGCGGCTCTCCAGGACTGGAGTTAAACCTGCAGACACTGCGGCCCTCCAGGACTGGAGTTAAACCTGCAGACACTGCGGCCCTCCAGGACTGGAGTTAAACCTGCAGACACTGCGGCCCTCCAGGACTGGAGTTAAACCTGCAGACACTGTGGCCCTCAAGGACTGGAGTTAAACCTGCAGACACTGCGGCCCTCCAGGACTGGAGTTAAACCTGCAGACACTGCGGCCCTCCAGGACTGGAGTTAAACCTGCAGACACTGTGGCTCTCCAGGACTGGAGTTAAACCTGCAGACACTGCGGCCCTCCAGGACTGGAGTTAAACCTGCAGACACTGCGGCTCTCCAGGACTGGAGTTAAACCTGCAGACACTGCGGCCCTCCAGGACTGGAGTTAAACCTGCAGACACTGCGGCCCTCCAGGACTGGAGTTAAACCTGCAGACACTGTACTGATACTCACAGACAGGCTCTCCAGCTGGAACTCATACAGGTATGGTCTGAAGCTGGAGGCCTCAGCAGTGACCGGGGAGAAGCTAAAGGAGAAGAGGCAGTGTAGACAGGGAGGGGGGAACCGGGAGGGACTCTGCTTCAGCTCCCAAACACAGAACAGGCACTGTTGACTGCTCACCAGCTGCAGAGAGACCACACAGCACACTGAACAGATCTGCATCAAATACTGCACACTGACCACACACAGTATAAACAGTGCAGTGAGGGTGGACAGGTGAGGGGACGGTGGCGTTTAGGTGATTACCTGCCGAGTTTTACCGTTGAGGGACTGAAGCTCCAGCATGGTGCCCTCTCTCTCAGTCAGGCTCAGCTCAGCCAGGTGAAAGTTCATTTCCGACACATTCTGCACACACACCTGGATGTACTTCCTGTGGACGAAGGTCAAATAACAAAAAAGTTCTAATAAAAAAAGGTTTATAACACTTCCTAGATGTACTTTTTGTTCAGTTCTGCTATTGTAGCTTCCAGCAATCCGATGCTTTCAATGTTTTTAAAAGATTGCAATAAAAGCCTTTCGGAGAATACTTTTCTCAAATAAACAGATAAATAAAGGAATAAAGTTCATACTGGATTTACTCAGTTTTGCTCTCATGAGAAGTGGGGCTCAGTAACTGGGTCTTTAGCACAGCTCCGGGGGGACACCCCGCTCTGTTCTCCAGCGCTGGGGGGACACCCCGCTCTGTCCTCTAGCGCTGGGGGGACACCCCGCTCTGTCCTCTAGCGCTGGGGTACACCCCGCTCTGTCCTCTAGCGCTGGGGTACACCCCGCTCTGTCCTCTAGCGCTGGGGGGACACCCCGCTCTGTCCTCTAGCGCTGGGGGAACACCCCGCTCTGTCCTCTAGCGCTGGGGGGACACCCCGCTCTGTCCTCTAGCGCTGGGGGGACACCCCGCTCTGTCCTCTAGCACTGGGGTACACCCCGCTCTGTCCTCTAGCGCTGGGGGAACACCCCGCTCTGTCCTCTAGCGCTGAGATGACAGGAATGCACAGCGGTGAGCAGTTACCTGTCCCCAGCGGAGAGCAGAGAGTGTTTGGCTGAGAAGGGCACGTGGAAGGTGAGGGTGATGGGTGTAGAGTATATCGACCAGGGGCAGTCTACGGACACCTGTGGACACAGAGACACAATGATAAACACACACACACACACCTTCAGTGATGCACACATCAGCACACAGCAACATGTAACAGCAGTGTGTGTGTGTGTGTATGCGCACACGCACTGTGTCTCTCTCACCTTCTGTTCGATGGCGGTCATGGCACAGTCTGAGCGTGTGCAGGGCTTGGCACGGGCGTGGTGGGGCTCTCCATTGGTCAGGCGCTGGATTTGGGGCCGGAGGGGGAGGGCAGGGATGTGGGACAGCACCTCCAGCCGGAACTCTATACTGTGGTACGGGGGGGCCAACGGGAGGGCGATGCTCGTCACCTTCTCTGAGCTCTGGATGGAGAGAACACTGTCTCCCACCAGCTCTGCAGAGGGAGGGGACATTCAGGTTCTGACACAAAGATCTGCAATCTAATAGGCTGAAAGCAAGGAAACACCAACATTCCCTCCTGCTGTCTTCCACTCAGGAAGACTCAAAACAGCACCACCCATTGGAGCTAGCACTCCTCCAATGGCCAGTGACCCATTATACTGCCCCCTGATGGCCAGTCAGGGTGACCTTTGACCCTGGCACTGACCTCCAGTGCTGGAGAGGATCTGGGCGGGGCAGGAGGAGGAGTGGAGGAGGACCATGGCATCTGTGTTGCTAAGCTGCAGTGCGTCTCCCTTCTTCACGCTGTAGTGACCCGTTACTACAGCTAACTTCACCTTCTGCGGGAGACCTGCCAGCAGGGTTTCTGGGAAATATGCAATCATGAAGTTCACACTGGGGTGAAAGGTCACAGGGTAAAGGTCACGCATGCACACATACACACACTCAAACTCACTCACACACTCACACGCTCATGTGCACACACACACACGCACGCACACGCTTACACACACTCACACACGCTCATGCACGAACACACACGAGCACAAACGCGCACATGCTCAGACACAGACACACACACAGACACAAGCGCAGACACAGACACACACGCTCACCTGTGAGAGGCTGAATGGTGAGCTGGGGTTGCTGGGAGAAGGTATGGTACTGCACTGTGGGCCTGATGTGCGGCAGGAGGAACTGCACTCGCCCCACGCTGGCACAGAGCTGACGCAGTGTGTATGTGCCCGGCTCCCCACTCTGCGCAACACACAGCCCAGGGAGCAGTTACTACAGCAACACACACATCACAATCCAAAGAGCCGTCACTACGGCAACACACGCACGTCACAACCTGTCACTACACACATGCACATCTTCTCAAAAGTAAAACAAAACAATGGCAGCTGTCAGTAAACTCATAATACAGCAATACTAATACAAAGTACTAACACTCTGAACATACTAATAGTACAGTAATAACACTGTAATAACACCATGCACTGGGGCCAGTAGCCTTACGGGGGCAGTGAAGACTATGCTGTTGTTGCCAGGCAACAGCTTGACCCCACTGGTCTTCAGAATCTGGGCCCCATCGTCCACAGTGACGGCAGAAATGCTGTTGCTTGGCGTGTCCAGGGAAGCAGAGCTTCCCCGCCGGCGCAGCAACAAGTGCACGTTCTTGCAAGCCACGCCCGCCGTGTTCAGGGTGTGGTCCGAGGCGCTGCGGTCCAGCACAGCCTGCAGCTGCAGGGCAGGGCCCGGCAGGCGGGGGTCAGGGGAGGGGCCGTAGGTGGTCTCCATGGGGAACTGCACTGTCCCTGTGTGATGCTGGGCCTTAGCCCCGCCCCCAGCATTGGTCCCGCCCCCAACTCCGCCCCGCTCCAGGCTGAAGTGGACGCTCACAGACAGCTGCTCCAGCTGCACCGGAATGGGCATCAGACTGCACAGCTGCAGCTCCACTTGCAGGGCAGCGCCCACGTGCACCGTGGCAACGGCTGGCCTGAAATGCAGCTCCCGCAGCTGCGCAAACGCAGACATGCTCAGCACCACCTTGTGGCCTGCAGGAGGAACGCACACTGTCAGGCGGCCACTGAGATGACGCATGGCTCAAGCAGTCAAGCACTCTCCACTGCAAAGCTAGCTAACATTCCAGGCGGGAAAAACTGTCCAATCATGAGCTACTATCATCAGCTACGCTGGATAGCAGCTACATGGTTAGCACAGTCAGCTATCTCATAACACCAGAGTAGTCTGTCTAACCCAGCATCCTAAAGCCCTACAGTTTTTCTAACCCAGCGCCCTACAGCCAGACTCACCCAGCGCTCTACAGCCCAACAGTCTATCTGACCCAGTGTCGCATAGCCCAACAGTTTGACTGACCCAGCACCCTACAGTCTCACCCTGGCTGTCGGGTACGTGGTTGGTGTACGTCAGGATCTCCTGGCAGAAGTGACGCCTCTTGTCCTCCGGCAGGTTGGCATCGCCCGCCAGCAGTGCACTCGTCTGCAGGTAGCTGGTGTGGATCGTCAAGGAAACCAAGAGCCCACTTTGGCAGAATAATGGAGGACAGCAGGGGGAAAGGGAAAGACAGGAGTGTGAGAAAAGAGGAGTGTGGAGAGAGGGACAGGGTGAGAGAGAAGAGGAGTGCGGAGAGAGGGACAGGGTGAGAGAAAAGAGGAGTGTGGAGAGAGGGACAGGGTGAGAGAAAAGAGGAGTGCGGAGAGAGGGACAGGGTTAGAGAAAAGAGGAGGGCGGAGAGAGGGTGTGAGAGAAAAGAGGAGCGCGGAGAGAGGGACAGGGTGAGAGAAAAGAGGAGTGCAGAGAGAGGGACAGGGTGAGAGAAAAGAGGAGCGCGGAGAGAGGGACAGGGTGAGAGAAAAGAGGAGTGCAGAGAGAGGGACAGGGTGAGAGAAAAGAGGAGTGCGGAGAGAGGGACAGGGTGAGAGAAAAGACGAGTGTGGAGAGAGGGACAGGGTGAGAGAAAAACAGGACAGGGTGTGTATGTGTGAGGATACTCTTTGGTCTGGTGCAGCAGTCTCTGGCACTGAGCGACCTGCGTGCGTGTGTGTGTGACAGGCAGAGCCCAGCCCTCTTGCACATAACAGCTCAGAGCATCCTGCAGGAAGCCCTCAGCCCTGCGGGGGGTGCCCTTCCTCCTGCACAGACAGAGAGATTACACTTACAGTACACATAGACATGAACGCACGCAAGCACACACAAACTTGAACACATGGGCGCGCATACACACACAGGCGCACTCGCACACACACACGCGTGTGCACGTACACGCATGCATGCACACACTCTCTCTTACATGTAGAACTCTGCCAGGCTCTTTCCCACCAGCCTGGCTGAGCGCAGCCTGCCGATGGCTCGGTACATCTCCATAGCAGCGTGAGTGAGATCCTGAGAGAGGGAGAAGAAAAAGGAGACACTAGACACTGGGTCCTGCATCATTTTATCTTAAACTGTTTTTAAGCAAAAGTAATTCAGCTGGTTTACTTAGAGCTCCAGCTGGGCAGAAAGGGGGTATAATGAGCCAGCCTGGTTCCAGCTCTACAGTGGGAAAGGGGCTATAATGAGCCAGCCTGGTTCAGCTCTACAGTGGGAAAGAGGGTATAATGAGCCAGCCTGGTTCCAGCTCTACAGTGGGAAAGGGGGTATAATGAGCCAGCCTGGTTCCAGCTCTACAGTGGGAAAGGGGGTATAATGAGCCAGCCTGGTTCCAGCTCTACAGTGGGAAAGGGGGTATAATGAGCCAGCCTGGTTCCAGCTCTACAGTGGGAAAGGGGGTATAATGAGCCAGCCTGGTTCCAGCTCTACAGTGGGAAAGGGGGTATAATGAGCCAGCCTGGTTCCAGCTCTACAGTGGGAAAGGGGGTATAATGAGCCAGCCTGGTTCCAGCTCTACAGTGGGAAAGGGGCTATAATGAGCCAGCCTGGTTCCAGCTCTACAGTGGGAAAGGGGCTATAATGAGCCAACCTGGTTCCAGCTCTACAGTGGGAAAGGGGTTATAATGAGCCAGCCTGGTTCAGCTCTACAGTGGGAAAGGGGCTATAATGAGCCAGCCTGGTTCCAGCTCTACAGTGGGAAAGGGGGTATAATGAGCCAGCCTGGTTCCAGCTCTACAGTGGGAAAGGGGGTATAATGAGCCAGCCTGGTTCCAGCTCTACAGTGGGAAAGGGGCTATAATGAGCCAGCCTGGTTCCAGCTCTACAGTGGGAAAGGGGGTATAATGAGCCAGCCTGGTTCAGCTCTACAGTGGGAAAGGGGCTATAATGAGCCAGCCTGGTTCCAGCTCTACAGTGGGAAAGGGGGTATAATGAGCCAGCCTGGTTCCAGCTCTACAGTGGGAAAGGGGGTATAATGAGCCAGCCTGGTTCCAGCTCTACAGTGGGAAAGGGGGTATAATGAGCCAGCCTGGTTCCAGCTCTACAGTGGGAAAGGGGGTATAATGAGCCAGCCTGGTTCCAGCTCTACAGTGGGAAAGGGGGTATAATGAGCCAGCCTGGTTCCAGCTCTACAGTGGGAAAGGGGGTATAATGAGCCAGCCTGGTTCCAGCTCTACAGTGGGAAAGGGGGTATAATGAGCCAGCCTGGTTCCAGCTCTACAGTGGGAAAGGGGGTATAATGAGCCAGCCTGGTTCCAGCTCTACAGTGGGAAAGGGGGTATAATGAGCCAGCCTGGTTCCAGCTCTACAGTGGGAAAGGGGCTATAATGAGCCAGCCTGGTTCCAGCTCTACAGTGGGAAAGGGGGTATAATGAGCCAGCCTGGTTCCAGCTCTACAGTGGGAAAGGGGGTATAATGAGCCAGCCTGGTTCCAGCTCTACAGTGGGAAAGGGGGTATAATGAGCCAGCCTGGTTCCAGCTCTACAGTGGGAAAGGGGTATAATGAGCCAGCCTGGTTCCAGCTCTACAGTGGGAAAGGGGGTATAATGAGCCAGCCTGGTTCCAGCCCTACAGTGGTAAAGGGGGTATAATGAGCCAACCTGGTTCAGCTCTACAGTGGGAAAGGGGGTATAATGAGCCAGCCTGGTTCCAGCTCTACAGTGGGAAAGGGGGTATAATGAGCCAGCCTGGTTCCAGCTCTACAGTGGGAAAGGGGGTATAATGAGCCAGCCTGGTTCCAGCTCTACAGTGGGAAAGGGGGTATAATGAGCCAGCCTGGTTCAGCTCTACAGTGGGAAAGGGGGTATAATGAACCAGCCTGGTTTCAGCTCTACAGTGGGAAAGGGGGTATAAAGAGATTAAAACATATGACTGATTGCTTCAGTTCTCACCAGATAATGTCTCTCGAAAGCTTCCACTGAAGATAAGGCCTCTTTGAGCTTTTTGTAGGGGCTCAGGGGGCTGAATGCTGGGGAAGAGAAGAGGTCATGAGCGTTATTCTGCCTTTCTTTCCCTGGGGAGAACAGCCTGCCCCCCTCCCCAACAGATCTTTCAGCTGACTAAAGAACAATCACAAGTTCTGTTCTGTCCTCTTAATCCTTTTCTCACTCTGTCTCTGTCTCGGACCCACTGCTTTACTGGCATGAAACAGAGGCAGTAAATATTATCAACATCATACAAGCAGAAGAAATACTACATATTTACCACATAATCCACATGAGACTCACTGTGGCAGTACTATTTGTATATAACAGTGATTCTACAGTAATGGAAACTAGATTTTATAAATTAGATTCTATAAATCTCTCATTCCCCTTGCATTTTTCTCACTCCCTCTCTCCTTTACCTGTTTCAGGTCTCTCAGTGCCCAGGCCAGCCAGCAGGTCCACAGTTCTGTTCAGGTCCTCAGAGTTTGGCCCGTTTTCTGACATCAGCCCACAGAGTGAGCCCAGAGACTTCAGCTTGGGAGGCACAATGAGAGAGCACAGCACAGAGTCACACCGTCTCAGACACAGTGAGAGAGCACAGCACAGAGTCACACCATCTCAAACACAGTGAGAGAGCACAGCACAGAGTCACACCGTCTCAGACACAGTGAGAGAGCACAGCACAGAGTCACACCATCTCAAACACAGTGAGAGAGCACAGCACAGAGTCACACCATCTCAAACACAGTGAGAGAGCACAGCACAGAGTCACGCCATCTCAGACACAATGAGAGAGCACAGCACAGAGTCACACCATCTCAAACACAGTGAGAGAGCACAGCACAGAGTCACACCATCTCAAACACAGTGAGAGAGCACAGCACAGAGTCACGCCATCTCAGACACAATGAGAGAGCACAGCACAGAGTCACACCATCTCAAACACAGTGAGAGAGCACAGCACAGAGTCACACCATCTCAAACACAGTGAGAGAGCACAGCACAGAGTCACGCCATCTCAGACACAATGAGAGAGCACAGCACAGAGTCACACCGTCTCAGACACAGTGAGAGAGCACAGCACAGAGTCACACCATCTCAAACACAGTGAGAGAGCACAGCACAGAGTCACACCATCTCAAACACAGTGAGAGAGCACAGCACAGAGTCACGCCATCTCAGACACAATGAGAGAGCACAGCACAGAGTCACACCGTCTCAGACACAGTGAGAGAGCACAGCACAGAGTCACACCATCTCAGAGGGGTGTGCCCACAGTGTGAGAGCAGACAGTATTGTGTGAGTAATGCATTAGTGAGTACCTTCTCAGAAGCATAGGCCCAGAGCCCCACAGTGTGGGTGCAGTTGGCCTCCAGCTGGGCGCGGTCGCAGCACCCCTCGATTCTCTGCAGCACCTCCAAGCAGCTGAGGAACACCCAGCAGTCTAGCGCCCCCTGCAGCACAGACACCTAACAGCAGCATGGGAGAACGGGAATGAGCACACGGGGAACAGAGCAGCCCGATCAGCCCATACCTGCTCCTCATCAGTGGCACGCGTGTATGTGAGTCCAGGTGTGTGCAGTGTGTAGCTGCATAGTAGTACTTCGTCCAGGCAAAGTTCCTGCACACTGTAGTGTGTGTGTGTAAGTGTGCGCATAGCCGCACAGTCGAACCTCCAGCAGGTGCAGCTCCTACACGCAGAGTATGTGCGAGTGTGTGTGCGCATAGCTGCGCAGTCGTACCTCCAGCAGGCGCAGCTCCTGCACGCAGTTGTGCAGCAGCTCCAGGGCACGCTGGGTCACCTCCCAGGGCCGCTGCAGGAAGAGCAGCAGGGTGCATTGGCGGGAGAACAGGTAGCTGCGCAGATCCAGGAGGCTGGCCTGCCCCCGCTGGATCTGCTCCCGCTTCTCCATGTCTATGGGGCTGCGCAGACCCAACCCATTCCAGCTGCACACCGGCGCACAGAATGAGCCCAGCCAGTTAGCTCCGTCTGCGCAGAGAAACACAAACACAAACATCAAAAACTATGAAAAACTAGGTTACTATTTTAGGAGTTTTTTAGAATTTTAGGGGTTTTTCAGGTGTTCTGAATAAAATAATAAAAGAGTCCTGAAACAGCGCCGTTACACACTCAATGATGAGTGTTAGGGTTAGGGTTAGGTTACTGTTAGGTTGGGGAAAGGTTACTGTTAGGCTAGGGTTACATGCCTGGTGTAGTCACATCCAAGACACGCTGCGAAACACACCATGTGGCCCGCAGCCTGGAGAGAGTCAGATCTCTGTCACACAGGAAGTCACACTGTTGAGCACAGTAAGTGGTGTGTGTTTGTGTGCAGCCAGCCCTGAGCTGCAGCTAGCGCAAGAGTCTCTGCAGGGTTCATCCTACCCCTCTCATGAGCTTCACTGTGAGGAGAGAAGTGTGCACTCCATCCAGTGCCAAGCTACTGACAGCAAGTGTACACTATATCCAGCTCCACAACACAGAGGGGTAGTGTGCACTACATTCAAGATCCAAACTGAAGACAGTACGTGTACACTATGTCTGGCTCCACAGTATAAAGAGGATAAAGAGGAAGTGAAACAGAGAACAGAAATAGGTACAGTACCTCCGGCTCCAAAATTGAGGACGTACTGCGTGAAGAGGGCATCCAGCTCGTCATACTGAACCAACGCATCTTCAAACTGCTGAAGCATCTCAAACACAAACGCCAGCTCCTCCTGCAAACAGCAGAGTTACATTACACGTGCACACACACACACACACACACACACAGATAAGGAGACACACACACACAGATAGTTCACGCAGAGCGCACACACACACACACACACACACGCACACCTGCACCATGAAGTAGTCGCAGAAGCTCCAGTCGGGCTCGGTGCGTTTCTGGCGCAGTGTGCGCATGTCGTCCTCGAAGCGGCCCAGGTTCTTAGTGAAGGACATCAGCAGCAGAGTGCGCAGCTTTGCCAGGAACACGTTCCACGACTCCTGGGCCCGTGGCGAGTCCTTCAACGGGTCCGACAGAACCACACACCTGGGGGAGAGCACAGAACCAAAGTAGACTGTAAGGAATGGTGCAAAGAAAAACCAATACACAAATGGTGAAAGGCTAGCATGCAGGGCTGAAATAAAAGATAAAATTAGGAAAGGGAGAAACAAGGGATAGAAACAGACAGAGAGAAAGACTGGGAGCACAACAGAGAGCGCAGGGGACTAAGGCAACACTCTTCAGCAGATATTGTGATACCTGCTGTTCCCCCTCAGCCCAGCAGAGGGCACAGGTCAGCTCACCTCTTGCTCTGGTTACTTCACAAATCACTGTGGATCTGTTAGCAATATTAGCCTACCTGTCGCTCTGCTTGTTGCAGAAGTCGTTGCGGATCTTGTCCATGATGGAGGTGCGGGGCAAGATGTTGGTCTTGTTCTTCTTCTTGCCGTCACTCTCCACCAGCACGATGAGCCAGTCGAGCGAGCCGTGCCCCCGCAGCAGGCTCTGCCACCTCAGCATGTCGTCCTTCACCGAGGCCTTATACAGCTCTGAGTCCTGGGCACAGAGCGCAGAGCACACACAGCTTTATACAGCACTGACCTGGGGTCAGCCAGGGCACCTGAGTCCTGGGCATGGAGCGCAGAGCACACACGGCTTTATACAGCACTGACCTGGGGTCAGCCAGGGCACCTGAGTCCTGGGCATGGAGCGCAGAGCACACACGGCTTTATACAGCACTGACCTGGGGTCAGCCAGGGCACTCACTCTATAACACTGATCCAAACGTTTGACACAATTAATATTGTGACGTTGGCGAAACCCTCTGAAAATCGCACCACTTGAAGTGCGGCTGCTGGCACACTCAGACTGAATCTCTCAGAGCTGAGATACAGTGACAGACCTGTCAGAGCCAATACTTTCAGCTCAAACAAATCACCCGGAAACACTCTCAGACTCTCAATGGACTGGTGGAAATCAATGCTGACATACTCTTCTAATGAGCACTCTCTCAACAATTTATCAACAAACATTTTTTCTCTCAGGGGACTGCAGTGGTTCTGAAACTGGGTTTTTAAATGAGAGATTGCAGGTTTAAGTCCCACATGTGGCACTGTTCTTGCACAACTGAGCTGGTAGCTATCTGAATAGATAGCTTTGTTAAATACAAAAATACTATATTATTATTACAATAATACTTTGTTTAAAATGTTGAACACAAATGGCTGTTGTTTGCAGGAAGCAGAAGAGAACAGACAATTTCAGTACTTACAAAAGAGCTGGATTCAGTTCTCAAGCATCACAGTGAATCAATACTCGTACAACAACAGATTGATTCATACTTCACACAGCAGCAGCTGTTTCAGTACTCATACAGAAGAGTGAATCAGTACTCACTCAGCAGCAGCTGTTTCAGTACTCATGCAGAAGAGTGAATCAGTACTCACACAGCAGCAGCTGTTTCAGTACTCATGCAGAAGAGTGAATCAGTACTCACACAGCAGCAGCTGTTTCAGTACTCATGCAGAAGAGTGAATCAGTACTCACACAGCAGCAGCTGTTTCAGTACTCATGCAGAAGAGTGAATCAGTACTCACACAGCAGCAGCTGTTTCAGTACTCATGCAGAAGAGTGAATCAGTACTCACTCAGCAGCAGCTGTTTCAGTACTCATGCAGAAGAGTGAATCAGTACTCACTCAGCAGCAGCTGTTTCAGTACTCATGCAGAAGAGTGAATCAGTACTCACTCAGCAGCAGCTGTTTCAGTACTCATGCAGAAGAGTGAATCAGTACTCACTCAGCAGCAGCTGTTTCAGTACTCATGCAGAAGAGTGAATCAGTACTCACACAGCAGTCAGTCCAGTATATGTGCAGGAAGGGGAATGTGAGCAGGGATTGGTTTCCTTCTTTGGGCAGCAGGTCCTCTTTAAACTGGACAAAATTGGCTTCCAGGTGAATCATTTTTGATGCACGTCCATAAGACCTAAGGGGCAGCAGAGGCGCAGTCAGTAACTGCATGCACAAGTGCTGTGGCACGCACGCGCACGAAGGTGAGAGTGCACACGCACGCGCACGAAGGAGAGAACGCACACGCACGCACACGAAGGTGAGAGTGCACACGCACGCACACGAAGGTGAGAGTGCACACGCACGCACACGAAGGAGAGAACGCACACGTACGCACACGAAGGTGAGAGTGCACATGCACAAGTGCTGGGGCACGCACGCACACGAAGGAGAGAACGCACACGCATGCACACGAAGGTGAGAGTGCACACGCACGCACACGAAGGTGAGAGTGCACACGCACGCACACGAAGGTGAGAGTGCACACGCACGCACACGAAGGAGAGAATGCACACGCACGCACACGAAGGTGAGAGTGCACACGCACGCACACGAAGGAGAGAACGCACACGCACGCACACGAAGGTGAGAGTGCACACGCATGCACACGAAGGTGAGAGTGCACACGCACGCACACGAAGGTGAGAGTGCACATGCACAAGTGCTGTTACACGCACGCACACGAAGGAGAGAACGCACACGCACGCACACGAAGGTGAGAGTGCACATGCACAAGTGCTGTGGCACGCACGCACACGAAGGAGAGAACGCACACGCACGCACACGAAGGTGAGAGTGCACATGCACAAGTGCTGTGGCACGCACGCACACGAAGGCGAGAACGCACACGCACGCACACGACGGTGAGAGTGCACACGCACGCACACGAAGGTGAGAGTGCACACGCACGCACACGAAGGTGAGAGTGCACACGCACGCACACGAAGGTGAGAGTGCACACGCACGCACACGAAGGAGAGAACGCACACGCACGCACACGAAGGTGAGAGTGCACACGCACGCACACGAAGGTGAGAGTGCACACGCACGCACACGAAGGTGAGAGTGCACACGCACGCACACGAAGGTGAGAGTGCACACGCACGCACACGAAGGAGAGAATGCACACGCACGCACACGAAGGTGAGAGTGCACACGCACGCACACGAAGGAGAGAGCGCACACGCACGCACACGAAGGTGAGAGTGCACACGCACGCACACGAAGGTGAGAGTGCACACGCACGCACACGAAGGTGAGAGTGCACACGCACGCACACGAAGGAGAGAACGCACACGCACGCACACGAAGGAGAGAACGCACACGCACGCACACGAAGGAGAGAACGCACACGCACGCACACGAAGGAGAGAACGCACACGCACGCACACGAAGGTGAGAGTGCACACGCACGCACACGAAGGAGAGAGTGCACACGCACGCACACGAAGGAGAGAACGCACACGCACGCACACGAAGGAGAGAACGCACACGCACGCACACGAAGGAGAGAACGCACACGCACGCACACGAAGGAGAGAACGCACACGCACGCACACGAAGGTGAGAACGCACACGCACGCACACGAAGGTGAGAGTGCACACGCACGCACACGAAGGAGAGAACGCACACGCACGCACACGAAGGAGAGAACGCACACGCACGCACACGAAGGTGAGAGTGCACATGCACAAGTGCTGTGGCACGCACGCACACGAAGGAGAGAACGCACACGCACGCACACGAAGGTGAGAGTGCACATGCACAAGTGCTGTGGCACGCACGCACACGAAGGTGAGAACGCACACGCACGCACACGAAGGTGAGAGTGCACACGCACGCACACGAAGGTGAGAGTGCACACGCACGCACACGAAGGAGAGAACGCACACGCACGCACACGAAGGTGAGAGTGCACACGCACGCACACGAAGGTGAGAGTGCACACGCACGCACACGAAGGTGAGAGTGCACACGCACGCACACGAAGGAGAGAATGCACACGCACGCACACGAAGGTGAGAGTGCACACGCACGCACACGAAGGAGAGAACGCACACGCACGCACACGAAGGTGAGAGTGCACACGCACGCACACGAAGGTGAGAGTGCACACGCACGCACACGAAGGAGAGAACGCACACGCACGCACACGAAGGAGAGAACGCACACGCACGCACACGAAGGAGAGAACGCACACGCACGCACACGAAGGAGAGAACGCACACGCACGCACACGAAGGTGAGAGTGCACACGCACGCACACGAAGGTGAGAGTGCACACGCACGCACACGAAGGAGAGAGTGCACACGCACGCACACGAAGGAGAGAACGCACACGCACGCACACGAAGGAGAGAACGCACACGCACGCACACGAAGGAGAGAACGCACACGCACGCACACGAAGGAGAGAACGCACACGCACGCACACGAAGGAGAGAACGCACACGCACGCACACGAAGGAGAGAACGCACACGCACGCACACGAAGGCGAGAACGCACACGCACGCACACGAAGGAGAGAACGCACACGCACGCACACGAAGGAGAGAACGCACACGCACGCACACGAAGGAGAGAACGCACACGCACGCACACGAAGGAGAGAACGCACACGCACGCACACGAAGGAGAGAACGCACACGCACGCACACGAAGGAGAGAACGCACACGCACGCACACGAAGGAGAGAACGCACACGCACGCACACGAAGGAGAGAACGCACACGCACGCACACGAAGGAGAGAGTGCACACGCACGCACACGAAGGAGAGAGTGCACACGCACGCACACGAAGGAGAGAGTGCACACGCACGCACACGAAGGAGAGAGTGCACACGCACGCACACGAAGGTGAGAGTGCACACGCACGCACACGAAGGTGAGAGTGCACACGCACGCACACGAAGGAGAGAACGCACACGCACGCACACGAAGGAGAGAACGCACACGCACGCACACGAAGGTGAGAGTGCACACGCACGCACACGAAGGTGAGAGTGCACACGCACGCACACGAAGGTGAGAGTGCACACGCACGCACACGAAGGAGAGAGTGCACACGCACGCACACGAAGGAGAGAACGCACACGCACGCACACGAAGGAGAGAACGCACACGCACGCACACGAAGGAGAGAACGCACACGCACGCACACGAAGGTGAGAACGCACACGCACGCACACGAAGGAGAGAACGCACACGCACGCACACGAAGGTGAGAACGCACACGCACGCACACGAAGGAGAGAACGCACACGCACGCACACGAAGGTGAGAACGCACACGCACGCACACGAAGGAGAGAACGCACACGCACGCACACGAAGGTGAGAGTGCACACGCACGCACACGAAGGTGAGAGTGCACACGCACGCACACGAAGGTGAGAGTGCACACGCACGCACACGAAGGAGAGAACGCACACGCACGCACACGAAGGTGAGAGTGCACACGCACGCACACGAAGGTGAGAGTGCACACGCACGCACACGAAGGTGAGAGTGCACACGCACGCACACGAAGGTGAGAGTGCACACGCACGCACACGAAGGAGAGAATGCACACGCACGCACACGAAGGTGAGAGTGCACACGCACGCACACGAAGGAGAGAACGCACACGCACGCACACGAAGGAGAGAACGCACACGCACGCACACGAAGGAGAGAACGCACACGCACGCACACGAAGGAGAGAACGCACACGCACGCACACGAAGGAGAGAACGCACACGCACGCACACGAAGGAGAGAACGCACACGCACGCACACGAAGGAGAGAACGCACACGCACGCACACGAAGGAGAGAACGCACACGCACGCACACGAAGGAGAGAACGCACACGCACGCACACGAAGGAGAGAACGCACACGCACGCACACGAAGGAGAGAACGCACACGCACGCACACGAATGAGAGAACGCACACGCACGCACACGAAGGAGAGAACGCACACGCACGCACACGAAGGAGAGAACGCACACGCACGCACACGAAGGAGAGAACGCACACGCACGCACACGAAGGAGAGAACGCACACGCACGCACACGAAGGAGAGAACGCACACGCACGCACACGAAGGTGAGAGAACGCACACGCACGCACACGAAGGTGAGAGTGCACACGCACGCACACGAAGGAGAGAGTGCACACGCACGCACACGAAGGTGAGAGTGCACACGCACGCACACGAAGGAGAGAACGCACACGCACGCACACGAAGGTGAGAGTGCACACGCACGCACACGAAGGAGAGAGTGCACACGCACGCACACGAAGGTGAGAGTGCACACGCACGCACACGAAGGAGAGAGTGCACACGCACGCACACGAAGGAGAGAGTGCACACGCACGCACACGAAGGAGAGAGTGCACACGCACGCACACGAAGGTGAGAGTGCACACGCACGCACACGAAGGTGAGAGTGCACACGCACGCACACGAAGGAGAGAACGCACACGCACGCACACGAAGGAGAGAGTGCACACGCACGCACACGAAGGTGAGAGTGCACACGCACGCACACGAAGGTGAGAGTGCACACGCACGCACACGAAGGTGAGAGTGCACACGCACGCACACGAAGGAGAGAGTGCACACGCACGCACACGAAGGAGAGAACGCACACGCACGCACACGAAGGAGAGAACGCACACGCACGCACACGAAGGAGAGAACGCACACGCACGCACACGAAGGAGAGAACGCACACGCACGCACACGAAGGTGAGAACGCACACGCACGCACACGAAGGAGAGAACGCACACGCACGCACACGAAGGAGAGAGTGCACACGCACGCACACGAAGGTGAGAGTGCACACGCACGCACACGAAGGTGAGAGTGCACACGCACGCACACGAAGGAGAGAGTGCACACGCACGCACACGAAGGAGAGAGCGCACACGCACGCACACGAAGGAGAGAGCGCACACGCACGCACACGAAGGAGAGAACGCACACGCACGCACACGAAGGTGAGAACGCACACGCACGCACACGAAGGAGAGAACGCACACGCACGCACACGAAGGTGAGAACGCACACGCACGCACACGAAGGAGAGAGTGCACACGCACGCACACGAAGGTGAGAGTGCACACGCACGCACACGAAGGTGAGAGTGCACACGCACGCACACGAAGGTGAGAGTGCACACGCACGCACACGAAGGAGAGAGTGCACACGCACGCACACGAAGGAGAGAGCGCACACGCACGCACACGAAGGAGAGAACGCACACGCACGCACACGAAGGAGAGAACGCACACGCACGCACACGAAGGAGAGAACGCACACGCACGCACACGAAGGAGAGAACGCACACGCACGCACACGAAGGAGAGAACGCACACGCACGCACACGAAGGGGAGAACGCACACGCACGCACACGAAGGAGAGAAGGCACACGCACGCACACGAAGGGGAGAACGCACACGCACGCACACGAAGGAGAGAACGCACACGCACGCACACGAAGGAGAGAACGCACACGCACGCACACGAAGGTGAGAGTGCACACGCACGCACACGAAGGAGAGAGTGCACACGCACGCACACGAAGGAGAGAGTGCACACGCACGCACACGAAGGTGAGAGTGCACACGCACGCACACGAAGGAGAGAGTGCACACGCACGCACACGAAGGTGAGAGTGCACACGCACGCACACGAAGGAGAGAACGCACACGCACGCACACGAAGGGGAGAGTGCACACGCACGCACACGAAGGAGAGAGTGCACACGCACGCACACGAAGGAGAGAGTGCACACGCACGCACACGAAGGTGAGAGTGCACACGCACGCACACGAAGGAGAGAACGCACACGCACGCACACGAAGGTGAGAGTGCACACGCACGCACACGAAGGAGAGAACGCACACGCACGCACACGAAGGAGAGAGTGCACACGCACGCACACGAAGGTGAGAGCGCACACGCACGCACACGAAGGTGAGAACGCACACGCACGCACACGAAGGAGAGAACGCACACGCACGCACACGAAGGAGAGAACGCACACGCACGCACACGAAGGTGAGAGTGCACACGCACGCACACGAAGGAGAGAACGCACACGCACGCACACGAAGGAGAGAACGCACACGCACGCACACGAAGGTGAGAGTGCACACGCACGCACACGAAGGAGAGAGTGCACACGCACGCACACGAAGGAGAGAACGCACACGCACGCACACGAAGGAGAGAACGCACACGCACGCACACGAAGGTGAGAGTGCACACGCACGCACACGAAGGAGAGAGTGCACACGCACGCACACGAAGGTGAGAGTGCACACGCACGCACACGAAGGAGAGAACGCACACGCACGCACACGAAGGTGAGAGAACGCACACGCACGCACACGAAGGAGAGAGTGCACACGCACGCACACGAAGGAGAGAGTGCACACGCACGCACACGAAGGAGAGAATGCACACGCACGCACACGAAGGAGAGAACGCACACGCACGCACACGAAGGTGAGAACGCACACGCACGCACACGAAGGTGAGAGTGCACACGCACGCACACGAAGGAGAGAGTGCACATGCACGCACACGAAGGAGAGAGTGCACACGCACGCACACGAAGGTGAGAGTGCACACGCACGCACACGAAGGTGAGAGTGCACACGCACGCACACGAAGGAGAGAACGCACACGCACGCACACGAAGGAGAGAGTGCACACGCACGCACACGAAGGAGAGAGTGCACACGCACGCACACGAAGGTGAGAGTGCACACGCACGCACACGAAGGTGAGAGTGCACACGCACGCACACGAAGGAGAGAGTGCACACGCACGCACACGAAGGAGAGAACGCACACGCACGCACACGAAGGAGAGAACGCACACGCACGCACACGAAGGAGAGAACGCACACGCACGCACACGAAGGTGAGAACGCACACGCACGCACACGAAGGTGAGAACGCACACGCACGCACACGAAGGAGAGAGTGCACACGCACGCACACGAAGGTGAGAGTGCACACGCACGCACACGAAGGTGAGAGTGCACACGCACGCACACGCACGCACACGAAGGAGAGAGTGCACACGCACGCACACGAAGGAGAGAGTGCACACGCACGCACACGAAGGTGAGAGTGCACACGCACGCACACGAAGGTGAGAGTGCACACGCACGCACACGAAGGAGAGAACGCACACGCACGCACACGAAGGAGAGAGTGCACACGCACGCACACGAAGGTGAGAGTGCACACGCACGCACACGAAGGAGAGAGCGCACACGCACGCACACGAAGGAGAGAGTGCACACGCACGCACACGAAGGTGAGAGTGCACACGCACGCACACGAAGGTGAGAGTGCACACGCACGCACACGAAGGTGAGAGTGCACACGCACGCACACGAAGGAGAGAGTGCACACGCACGCACACGAAGGTGAGAGTGCACACGCACGCACACGAAGGAGAGAACGCACACGCACGCACACGAAGGAGAGAGTGCACACGCACGCACACGAAGGAGAGAGTGCACACGCACGCACACGAAGGTGAGAGTGCACACGCACGCACACGAAGGTGAGAGTGCACACGCACGCACACGAAGGAGAGAACGCACACGCACGCACACGAAGGAGAGAGTGCACACGCACGCACACGAAGGAGAGAGTGCACACGCACGCACACGAAGGAGAGAGTGCACACGCACGCACACGAAGGAGAGAGTGCACACGCACGCACACGAAGGAGAGAGTGCACACGCACGCACACGAAGGTGAGAACGCACACGCACGCACACGAAGGAGAGAGTGCACACGCACGCACACGAAGGAGAGAACGCACACGCACGCACACGAAGGAGAGAGTGCACACGCACGCACACGAAGGTGAGAGTGCACACGCACGCACACGAAGGAGAGAGTGCACACGCACGCACACGAAGGAGAGAGTGCACACGCACGCACACGAAGGAGAGAGTGCACACGCACGCACACGAAGGAGAGAGTGCACACGCACGCACACGAAGGAGAGAGTGCACACGCACGCACACGAAGGAGAGAGTGCACACGCACGCACACGTACGCACACAAGCACACTTCCACTCAAGCCCACAAGAAACACAGGTTTCACACAATGCTTTGGGAAATTTCCTGTCTCTGGGTTTGCCTGATGAGGAGGATGAGAGGTCGAGGCTGAGTGCACTATATCCGCAAACACACTGGGATATGCCTAGCCTGCATATCTATGGCTACAGCACAGGCTCAATCTGTTACCAGAGGAAACACACAAAGACGTAACAGCTGAAACAACCCCAATGCAGTTGTTCAAGGGAACAGAGAAGCCATTTATTACCAAATGTAACCCTGAAAGCACTGACCATAAAGCAAAAATCAATGCTCAATAGAACCAAAAAAAAACATACAGAAATGAAGTCCATATTCCATATTTATTCATCAGATCAAACAGGATTCCACAGCGGAGTCACAACACTCCAAAGCTGTTTCCTTCCTCCCTCTGATCTGTGCAGCACTGACAGGTAAATCAATATGGCAGGATCCTCACCGATCAGTATTCACTTTACTTCACTGAAATAATGAAGGAAGGAAGGACGCTACTTCAGAGTACTTGGATGAAACCCTAAGCCTGGAGCACCTCAGTTTCCCAGCATGCAGTGTCTGTGACTCTGTTTCCCAGCATGCCCTGTGGCGGCTCACCTCCTCCACTCCATTGGTTCCCTGGGCAGCTGCTGAGCCAGTGAGCCGTACAGAGACGTGAACAGCGCCTGGTCTCCGGCGCCTGGGGGAAAGAGGGGTACAGATAAGGTCAGGCGCAGTCACCCCCAAACCCCCATACTACTGCCCAACATACTCTCCCACAGCTGCCCAAACAGTCAGATTCAAATCAGTACCTCCACCACTCAATGAATGAATCACTCATCATTTCCCCTGATGACTGATTCATTGTGCTGTTAAAAACCACAACATGAGTCTGTGGGGTGAATCATCCTGTCACCATTCTGAGCTTTAGATGGGCTGTCAGTGCCAGCAACAGGTGACGACAAAGGAGCAGACAGAATGAATGGCCAGATGGCACAAGGGCGGGGGTTAAATTAATTTTAATCTACTTTTAATCTGTTTCCTCTGCAGGTGTGAGAGACGCGTTTGAGTCATATGAAGTTCATATGAATATAAATGTTATTTTGAGTACATCTAACAGCACAGCGCCAACGACCGTGCCTTCTGCATTCCATTTGGACAAAACGAGTAGCGATTTCTGAGAAGAAACTTTAACACTGTAATTTACATTACAGATTACTGAAAAAATAGCGCACAGTGAAACAAAGCAAAGGTACAGCTAAACGAGTGTAAACAAAGATGATGGAGTCAACTAGTAAGCTCTGGATGACCGACAGCACAAGGGTGAGAAACTATCACGGTCAGTCAAATGCAGACACGACCCCGAGGTCCGTTCAGTGCACGCGTCGCTGCACGGTCAGTCACAGCACTTTGTTTATCGTTTAATGACCTGCCATGAGAAAAGGAGGTTCGGTCGACTCGTCTAAATTGACACCTAGTTGATTTGAAACTGCCTTACGAGGAATTTGCATTCCAGGTAAAAAAACAAAACAAAAAAAACTACCAAGCAGTTAGACAGGTATGTGAATTGCACGATCATCAAAAATACGATCAGTCACAAAGTAACCTGCCCCGTTTGTCTTTCTCTACGGCTGTTTTCGCATTGATGTCGATACTGATAAGTCAGTAAGAGCCGCTTGGCTTTTGGCACCCTCGGGCGGACAGCATGCCTGCGCAACAGCTGCGTCTGCGAGACGCTGAATCTGCTGGGTCTTGAGCCGCAGGCAGCTATGTCATCGTGCCTGTAGCTAAGTATAACCATAAATATGGCTATATACAGACCTTGGATTAACTAAAATATTTCGGACTCCGGCCATGTACATTTAGTTAAGGTCTAATGTAATGTTATCCCATTCTGATATGAAACCGCCGTGTTCATTGGGTGTCAGGTTGATGCAGGCGCCTAGCTACCCAACTAGCTGACTGTTACTCCAGTACTGCTTCACACGCGATCCCGGTCCCTTACTAGCTGGTCTGCAAACGTCTACTGCACTGCCACAAGCTTGGAATGCCGGGCTCGCTAGCTAGCTGCTTTGCTGAACTCCACAAAACTGGTGACTGAAATAAATACTCACATGTCACAATCGGTTTGTTTTCCATTGTGTAGATTATTGGTTTCTCCTGCAGGGGCTCCATGGGCACGGCATGTCATGAACAGCCCTCCATGTAAACGTCAAAACAATCACTCTCGTTATTACAGCGCTTATGAGTGTGGTGCTCTATCGGCACGGAGCTGCTCGGACCCTCCTGTGCATCGCAACTTCCTGTATGCCCTTCACACAATTACAACTTCCTGGAAGCGGGCTCCGCCATAAAGGGACCGCAGCGCAGCAATCCAAATTTTATATCCATCGTCACGAGAACAGGTCGAACCGCCTTCTTGTAGTAGAGTGGTTGATGGTATATGCAAGTAGAGAATATTCCCCATCTAAACTTAAAGGGGTTTAGAGTATACTCACCTACTTCTTATTACCATTAAGTTGAGGTACATCACCAGAAAATTGTTCTAGTGTCCATGTAGCATTCATAAAACAAAAAGTACCATCTGGCTGAAAGTTATGCTGATAACGGTCCACTGGTTCATAGGACGGATGGAACAAATGCGTTCCTGTTTCCTTTACACACATGTCAAAAAGTCAGCGCTATTACCCGTGATTATATGTAGAAATGATACAATTACAGCTGAACTCTTGCAGACTTTCTCCATTTTATATTTACACAAACTCGGCACACACATTCTCTCTCACATACATGCTAATTAGCACAACTCTTTAGTCAAACAGAAGACTTCATTCATCAAAGACCTTTTACTTTCTGAAGCCAGAATTTTCCACCACAGTTGTTGGTCAGTTAAACACAAACAGGTAAGGATGGCCACTTGGGTGAGTGGAACCTGATGTATATTACAGGTGTGTGTACTGAAACAGCACTTTACACCTGCTAAGATTCAGGATAAAAGCTTAGGGCAGACACTCAATCTGTTTAACAGGATGATGTTCATGTATGTCTGTGCATACACACAACCACACACACATACATCTGCATGTAAGCATTTATGCATTATTTCATGTATATGAAATATATACTTTATAAATACACACATGCACATATATACATAAGGTGTGTAATGTAAATGTGACTGTGAGTGTGCATGTGGGTACCTGTGATTCAATTACATTGCCTTATGAACAGAAAGTTCTCATATTGTGAATCACAATTACAATTTTAAAATTCTTCTTATTATTAACAGGCGATTAGTGAAAGAAAGTCTGGTAACAGAGGGCAACATTAAATGAGTCAGACAGATATTCATGGATTTCATTTGTATCGAGCCATCATTTATTGATATGCCAAAAAATATATCTTAACAAAACAAAAAAACTACATTGTTAAAGTCAGCTTTTAATAAAAACCTCCAGTGTCATAAAGATGAATGTGCTGCAAATAGTTTTAATTTTGCTTCTACTCTGAGTTGGCCTCCTGAATCTACATCAACTATAGACTGCACAGAACAGAGCGTATTCAAACAGTGGAGCCTCTCAAAGGGACAGAATGATGGGAGATGAAGTCCAGGTCTTGAGGTTTTGTAGTTTGACAATCTTTGTACTCCACCTCCCATCAGTCCCTTCTGTGAAATGGTTTGTGGCACTTTTATGCCATTTGAAAGCCAGCCCCTCAAAGGAGGTTGATTGGTAGTGCTGCTGCAGTGTCTTATGGGGTTTGTAGGAAATGGAATCGTAGGCCAAAGTTTTGCTCCCTCCTCACACAATGCAAAGTGCAGTGTGAAACAGAAGTGGTTTAAAATTGAGGGATAAAACTCACAGAAACTCCTCACCCCAAAGTTTCACACTTAGAGAAAATAGATTGACTGGCTTTGGGTTGGGGTGGGGTGAGGAGGAGCAGATAGCACCCCTGCTTGAGTTACAGATGAAAAAAACAAAAGAAAGCTGAATATAAATGAGCGGAGGTCAGAAGGTTTTCAGCGCACCTCGTTTTCTGAGCAGATTCTGGGGGTACTGCAGCTGCTATACTTTTTAAAATCTTTTTTTCCTGATAAGTTTAAAAAATTATCCACAGCTGCTGCTGTTCACATAAGAAGGGCTTCACAACCGGCCAGTCACATCTCAGGGCCTCTGTGAAACAAACCATAATGAATACAAACTCCATAATGATAAAGGACATGAAGCAGCGGCAGAAAGATGCCGCTGGGTTGCCATGCTACAGCCCCGGCTGTTAAAACAGAGGAGACATCACCTTACTGGTAGAAAATGGAGAGAAGCTACACCAATCACAGAGTATGGTAATAACAACCGACACAAGAACACAGACAGTGATTGGTGGATAGCTTCTGAATGTACTTCAAGGCTCAATGAGGGCATGAAGGAAGTGGTATCCACCAATCAAAACTGGGTTGGTTGTACTGGTTGTCAGTGTATTAATGTACACTGTGACTGGAGGAGCTCTTCTCCATCCTGAGTGGGGGGTGGAGACAATTGTCTTTGCCTCTATAGCGACATTCTGTCACCTGCACCTCTCTGCTGTGACCCACTCAGCAGGCTGTCTGAAGCCACACGATAAGCCTGTGACCATAGTAACATGTGACACTGAGCAGAGGTAGACCGGCATACCTGCTGTAGGGCTGAACGCTCACCTCCACCTGATATGCTGAATGAGAGCCAGAATGCAAGCATGAATGAATGCATGCAAAATGTACAACAGATGATACCAAAATGCAAGAAAACAATATAAAAAAAATCAAACACCCCAGAGCAATGACTGAACGGGCCCATACAGCCCCCTTCTTCTGAGCTGTCAGTCACAGGCTTTTGTGTCCCCCTCCCCTCACCATTTAACTGATGAGGTAACCACTGACTGAGTCAGAGCAGGAGGTCTCTGTCAGACCACTTCCCCTGTCTATGCTCTACAGACCAGGTGAAAGCAGAAGGGAAAGAAGGATGTGACCTCACGGTTTTTGCATGCTGCTTTGGTCAGAGAGGCAATCCATCTGGAACCTATGAGTCTCTCAGGGAGGGAGTTATGAGAGGCAGGTATGTGGGACTTACTCATTTTTTTCTCCAAAAGGAACAGAAATGCAAGGTGTGTCTGAGCTCTGAGCTGGAGGACCTACCCAACCGAGGCATGGCAAACTCTCCACAGAGCTCCAGCGAAACGGGAGTATTCACAAGCTGCCAGACTCTGCCTCCAAGCCTGTCAGCTAATGAATACTCACTGGGATGGGAAGGAGAGGGGTTCACAAGAACTCTTAATTCAGGGACAGGAAGTAATGCAAAAATGTTGTGTCTTTTTATAAATTTAATGTCTTTACTTTGAGAACACTAAATGAAACCAGCACTGGCCCTCACTGCTGGTTTCTCTTAGTGTTCTGTACAAATGTACCACCCCCAATCCACTCCCCATTTGAACCAACCAATTAAAACAAGCCCTGTACAGGGGAGGGGGGGTTGGGCAGATAAAGAATTGGGCGGAGCAACTTCTCATTGGTCGGCCTAAGAAGTAGGCGGAGCAGGCTGTCAGGAATGGGAACAGGACAAGAAGTGGAGGGCCATGAATAGGCTGCCCCCGGAACCTCAAGGTGTCTCCCCGCCCTGTCAAGCCTCTGCCCTTGCCTGTGCTGCTCGCCCAGCTGAGACAGCGCCTCCTACTGGGCCCACAGGGTGAAGCAGCATGGCACAGTCCCCTTCAGGTCTCTTTCTGTTTTGGGTCGACATCGTTGTCTTCATCGTCACCACCGTCACTGTGATTATCATCTTTTTTCATCTCATTTCGTATTATCCGTAATTCAGCCAGGTCAGCGCTGCTTTTCTTGCCCCTTTGAGAAAATTATTAATATTCATTTTATAAAAAAAGAGGACAGCGGCCGCAGAATGACCGCAGAGTGACCGTTTGCTGCCTCTAGTCCTGCTTCTTTGATGCCTGGTCACCATAACTGGAGCCTGTCTTCTTCACCTCGGTAACACCAATAAGCCGTCGCACCGCAACAGAGGCTGAAGGGTAAGAGAGAGGGACCAAGGAAGAGAGAGAGAGGCAAATTTCTTTTTCAAATTTCTCTGCTTCAGACATAGAGGGGATTTCTAAGACTTTCAATTAGCTACAGAAAGAAAACACACTCACACTCACACTCACACACACACACACACACACACTCACACTCACACACACACTCACACTCACACACACACGCGCACACAGCACACACACACACACACACACACACACACACACACACACACACACACACACACACACACACACACTACTGACCTATGATGATGAAGAGGATGAATCCGATGATGAGGAGGGGTGAGCCGGAGATGATGATGCCCCAGGCGAAGTTGATGAGGGGCGACAGCAGCAGAGTGGCCCAGAACAGGAAGTTGAGCAGCGTCCAGGGGCGACGGGGCGGGATGATGGTGGGGCCCGGGAACCCGCCCTCCTTCTCATAGTGTTCCTGCAGGGCATCCTGGGAGGGGGAGGGTATTTACATTTTCCTTAATTTCCAAAATTTAAATAATGGCAAAATCACACTTCACAGTACAGTACATATTAGAGGCAATGCTATCAGTGTGATGAAGGAGCTTCTTGTTTTATACTTTTGTCAGTTTC
>JAFBMS010000719.1:0-7500 GCA_019788955.1 Albula glossodonta | reverse complement strand
CTCAGAGAGGGAGAGAGAGGAGGAGCGATAGGAGGAGGGAGAGAGACAGAGGAGAGAGGGGAGGGGCGTGACTGAGCTCTGTTCTGCAGTCACACGGTAACCCTGACTAGCACTTGCCTGAACTATGAAGTCTTGCTCAACCAAATAACACTCACTGCAAAATATCTGCAGGGCCTGATGAGCAGCAATTAAGACAGAGGGAGGAGGAGTTGCCAAAAGCTGCCCTGGCTGAGCAAGTGTGAGCGCGTGCAGACCACATCAAAATCACCTGATCCAATCGAACCAATGGGGAACCTCAAACAGAAACCAGAGCAACAAGTGAGTGGCACCCCAAAGAGTGTGTGTATGTGTGTGTGTGTTCACCCTGTACAAATTACACAAAGCTGCGGTTCCAAGATTGTGAAAGATGCTCGAAGTTGAAATAAATCTTTCTTTTTCACAATGAAACAGACATTGCTATTTAAGGTACTGTATTTATTGCAGTTCCACTTGTGAATTTCAAAGACATGAACATTTCATTTCAGGAAACATCAGAGGAGGCCAGATGAAGCCAGACACTGAAGCAGATGAAGCCGGACGCTGAAGCTGACGAAGCCGGACACTGAAGATGAAGCCGAGAGCAGAGCCGGGCCCAGCCTTTCAGAAACACCGCTCTGCAACGCCAGCCCAACAGCCGCTCCCCAACACAACTACAGTCAATCAGTCAACACCACCTCACACTCAGGACTATCACTGAATGTGTCGCGTTACTGAGAAGATTCCCTCTAATTTCCCTTTAAAAAGAGCGGGATATCCAGCTGCTCTCCACTGAGTAAAGGCTGGGGGTGTGGGGTGCTGCCTGAGTAAATGGAAGGTACATCAGATTAAAGCCTGTAAATGCACAGGAGCAGAGCAGACGTTCGCAGCCTGTGAATGCGCAGGAGCAGAGCAGACGCTCGCAGCCTGTGAATGCGCAGGAGCAGAGCAGACGCTCGCAGCCTGTGAATGCGCAGGAGCAGAGCAGACGCTCGCAGCCTGTGAATGCGCAGGAGCAGAGCAGACGCTCGCAGCCTGTGAATGCGCAGGAGCAGAGCAGACGCTCGCAGCCTGTGAATGCGCAGGAGCAGAGCAGACGTTCGCAGCCTGTGAATGCGCAGGAGCAGAGCAGACGCTCGCAGCCTGTGAAAGCGCAGGAGCAGAGCAGACGCTCGCAGCCTGTGAATGCGCAGGAGCAGAGCAGACGCTCGCAGCCTGTGAATGCGCAGGAGCAGAGCAGACGCTCGCAGCCTGTAAATGCGCAGGAGCAGAGCAGACGCTCGCAGCCTGTAAATGCGCAGGAGCAGAGCAGAGAGCAGACGCTCGCAGCCTGTGAATGCGCAGGAGCAGAGCAGACGCTCGCAGCCTGTAAATGCGCAGGAGCAGAGCAGACGCTCGCAGCCTGTGAATGCGCAGGAGCAGAGCAGTGTGCTTTCTCAATACATGAAAGCTGAGGGCTGGTTTGTGTGCATTCCAGTCTTTTGTGTGTGCCAGTGTTGGTGGATGTTTACTCTGTGTGTACTCTGTGGGAGCGTGAGAGGACGTACGAGACCATATATCCTCCTTCCACCTGGAATAGTCACCACCAAGAGCGCCTGTCTTTCTGCGAGAAACTCTGAGTATACGACAGAACCAGAACCAACACAGAAACACTCAACACTTGGAGCAGAGTTGATCTGAGGAGAGTGGGTATCCACTGGGGATTAGTGAGGCAGGAATAAACCTGCTTAGAGGAACAGCTGCTTATGGCTCCTTTACCTGCGCCGCACAAACAGGTACACAAACAGGTACACAAACAGGCACACCTGCGCCGCACAAACAGGCACACAAACAGGTACACAAACAGGTACACCTGTGCCGCACAAACAGGCACACAAACAGGTACACAAACAGGTACACAAACAGGCACACCTGTGCCACACAAACAGGTACACAAACAGGCACACCTGTGCCACACAAACAGGTACACAAACAAGCACACCTGTGCCACACAAACAGGCACACAAACAGGCACACCTGTGCCACACAAACAGGTACACAAACAGGCACACCTGTGCCACACAAACAGGCACACAAACAGGTACACAAACAGGCACACCTGTGCCACACAAACAGGTACACAAACAGGCACACCTGTGCCACACAAACAGGCACACAAACAGGTACACAAACAGGCACACCTGTGCCACACAAACAGGCACACAAACAGGTACACAAACAGGCACACCTGTGCCACACAAACAGGCACACAAACAGGCACACCTGTGCCACACAAACAGGCACACAAACAGGTACACAAACAGGCACACCTGTGCCACACAAACAGGTACACAAACAGGCACACCTGTGCCACACAAACAGGTACACAAACAAGCACACCTGTGCCACACAAACAGGCACACATATGCACAAACACACACACAAAGTACAGACCTCTCCATAGCAATATTCAAGCATTCAGCACTTTCTTTATGAAATATTAAACTCCCTCAACACCCGGGAGTGTCAGAGTGTCAGGCCTGCAGAGCTACATGATCCCAGCCAGCTACGCCTGGCCCAAACCAGCCCAATCCAGCCTGGTTCTGGCCCAGTTGAGCCCGGCTCCACTGTGGGGACTCACCAGTAGACGTAGTAGGCCAGGGCCATGATGACCAGGGCCCCACAGATCCCAGTGAAGATCATCACACCGCCCTGGTTCAGCATCTTTCCCTTTCCGCTTACGCTCTTCTTAAAAATAGGAAACAGAAGGGTGCCTTTTGCCCGAAGGCGCTAAGAGGCGGTTTGGGGAGAGGAAAAGGAGGGAGAGCCAGAGACCGTCCAGCTGCAAGATTCCAGCCAGTGGCAAGAGGGCCCTAAGCAGAGAGACGGATGAAGAGGACGAGGATGAGGATGAGTAGAGTTCTCTGCTCCTTCAACGCACCAGAAGATGGTGGTGCGCAAGGCGTTGCTCCCGAACCATCACAAACAACAAGCGCCAAACGGAGCTACAATCCCACGGGCCTCTGGGAAATTCCTGAAAGTTTTGTGCCAGGAGAGAAAGGCTCCTCAGTGGAGAAAGGACTAGCGAAGCGCAGGGCACAGTACCGCGGGAGAGACACGGAACACCAGCAACTCCACTGATCCCCGCTCCACCTCCCTCCCATCCCCCATGGGTCAGATTAGCACCGATTAGCTGCCTAATGGCACCCTGGTTAAGTCTCTTCTCATTTACATCAACAAGAAGTGGGGGGTGGGGGGGCAGGCACTGGCCAGCAACAGCAGGACAGTTTTGCCACTGTGGAGGTAGGGGCGGGGCCACTCCACACTCCTGTTTGGCTCCCCCAGGTGCCAATCATGAGAAGGCGGGAAAAGAGATTCATGTCATTTACAGAAAAGCCAAGAAACAACTGAAGAGGACTTGGACCTGACCAATGGGATGCAGTTACATTTAACACCTGACCAATGGGATGCAGCCAGGCCTCCAGGACTACAGTACCACAGAATTAAGACACAGGGCCTCAGCTAATCCATTGTGGTATACGTTCATGCATCAACATTTAGCAGGATAGAGTCATTTCCATTTAAAGAGCTGAATGTTTAAGCAATTCCAGTTAAGTGTGGTGCTTAGGGACACCCGTCACCTTGGGGCTACGAGCCCAGCTCCATAATTAAGCAGCCTGAGGGGCACTGTCGCATGCAGTAAGCTAGCAATTAAGCACAATTCACCATTAAATCCAATGTGTTACTTTCCTCTTTTGTTCATATCAGGAACAGTTTTGAAACTTATTTCCTGAGTGGTTCCTTGGACCTGTGCTGTCAAATCAGAGTACTCTTGCTTTGCACACATTTTTTGCTCAGGTCTGTAGTCTGAAGAGGGAGGTGAAACCAAACTTTCATTTTTCATAACACAAGAGACCTGCACCTGTCCCTACAGTTCTTCGAATGCATTCCTGAGCAAAATGACAAAATGAAACAGGTCTGTAAACAGAAGTACGTACCTCTGATAACTGAACACACTGAGCACAGATGGAATTTAACATTCAGAGCGATATGCAAAGTGATGGAGTATTTCTGATTTCCTACTTATCAAACAGTCACAACATTCAATAAGGAGACAGTAAACATCAGGCCTGCATGGTGAGGAGCAGTGAGAGAGTGTCTGACCCCAGCGCTACCCCAGCGCTACGCCAGTGCTACGCCAGCGCTACGCCAGCACCCGCAGGCACACAGCAGAGTCGCCCCTGCTTCACATTTGCTCTTCCAAGAAATCCTTTCTTTGGTTGTGTAAACTGAACACAAGCTCAGAGACAGGAAAACACAGGGCAGGATCACAGGACACAAAACACCCTCTCTCTCTTATACTTCCATACACTCTCAAACACAATTACGGCATGGTAATTATCATCATGTTTATATTATTAGTATGTTTAAAAATTTATTAAAACAGCACTGTAATATGTACTGCTTAAAGAATCTCAAGGAGATATGTGTGAGAAAGTGTTTGTTGCGTAAACAGTCTCCTTGCTCTGCGGTCTAATCCCCCCGGTCAGGGGAAGTCAGTGACCTGCCCCTGTGTTTAACCTGAATGTTAAACAGCCCCAGGTATGGCCACAGCAGAGTGCGATTAAGCACAGAGAAGCACATGATGTTCTTTTCACTGCGCGGCAGCATGATTTAGCAGAGCTTATGCACCCCAAACTCAGGTAACTCCGCAACCCCCAAAGACCCACCCCCCCCCACCCCTAAAAAAGGAACAGGAGTCACTGAGAGGGAAATGAAAGGCTATTGGCGGAAGTGACCCCCACCATAATCGTGCTTAATTCATAACAGAACCTGCCATTTTAAATGCTCCATACACTCAGAGGAACACCACACACACTGGTGAACACAAGTGTGTGCACACATACACACGCACGCACACACACACACTGACGCACACTCAGGTTCTCTTAAGGTCAGGGAAGGTCAAAGGTTTAAAACCCTTCAGATCGCTGCCTTTGCAGGAATGGGAGGGAAATGACATCCCTGCTGGTCCGTTTGTGTCACAGCAAATAACTGTGCTGCTGATGTGTTGAATAGCTGCATGGTATATGCTAACTGTCAGTATACATATCTTGTGATGTGACACTTTCTCATTTTCTTCTCTTTATCTTACTTGTGAGGAGCAGAGAGTTCCTTTGGCTTGTCCTGTAGGCTGATGGATGTCAGTAGTATTAACATGAAGTCATTCTTTTGCACACAGAGGAGCAGCTATGGGCAAACCCCACACAGAGGAGCAGCTATGGGCAAACCCCACACAGAGGAGCAGCTATGGGCAAACCCCACACAGAGGAGCAGATATAGCCAAACCCCACACAGAGGAACAGCTATAGCCAAACCCCACACAAAGGAGCAGCTATAGCCAAACCCCACACAAGGAGCAGCTATGGGCAAACCCCACACAGAGGAGCAGATATAGCCAAACCCCACACAGAGGAACAGCTAGGGGAAAACCCCACACAGAGGAACAGCTATGTGAAAACCCCACACAGAGGAACAGCTATGGGCAAACCCCACACAGAGGAACAGCTATGAGAAAACCCCACACAGAGGAGCAGCTATGGGCAAACCCCACACAGACGAGCAGCTATGGGCAAAACCCACACAGACGAGCAGCTATAGCCAAACCCCACACAGAGGAGCAGCTCTGGCCAAACCCCACGCAGACGAGCAGCTATGGGCAAAACCCCACACAGACGAGCAGCTATAGCCAAACCCCACACAGAGGAGCAGCTATGGCCAAACCCCACACAGACGAGCAGCTATCACAATGGCAGGTCATCTGACAGCATTAGCCTAGGGGCGAGGGGAAACAGGGGGGTTTGGGTGTCTGTTCAGGGGACCATATGGCTGAGAGGGAGATCCAGATGGCCTCTGTCTGGGTACTGACCACCCTACATCAGATACACTAAGTACAGTCTTTCTCCCGATCACTGTCTGTGTTTTTGCTTTCAGACTCATTATTACTTGCAGGTGATAATTTTCTACTCTAATCACACATAATGCATATATTCCACATTTGAATCTGTATGCCGACCACTCTGTGAAAGTTAGTGAAATTAACGATAAACAAAACAATGGTTTCAGATTCCCTCCCCCCTTCCCCCTCCCCCACTGTCAAGGCAAAAAGCTTGCTTTCAAGTTGGCAAAACACAACTTAATGTTCCTTAAAAACAACGGCGATTTAGAACGACTGTTATGACAATATATAACGAACAGGTTTTATATTTTATTCCGATGTAGCTATGTGAGGTGAAAACCCCGTTTCGGTTCGGCGCGTGCACACATATAAGCGGTGCAAACGGCTGCCCCGTTTGTTATCGTCATGGCACGTGCAAGTCGCCGTGCACCATCCCTGACTCGAAACAAAGTTGCAATCCAGTTTTTATAATAAACCTGAATGATCTCTACCTAGAAACGCAGCCAGTTATTTCCCATTGTTTAAACTGGGACATTCACAAATCCGGAAGACAACAGAGAAGTTGTACTGCAGTAACCCCGACCAGGCCAGCACATATGACATGTACGGCAATTTAGCGTGACACAGGAGGCACGTTCTTTTCAGAACGTGAGCTGTACAACATGCCTCAACGCAAACTCTGACTACCATGTTAAACATGCTCCCAACGTAAGATGTAAAGCTGTCGTTGTATTGAATACTTAGCTTAGCTAGCTATCCAAATGACAGTACCACATCAGTCTGCAGGCTGTTAGACTCGTGTGCTGAAGGTAACTAATTATGGAACAGGAAAAGTAGCTTGCCATGTAGCGTGCTTCTATGCCAACTTATCAAACCAGTTATGAGCTAATATTGAGCTAAGATCATCCGTGCTACTGGCTAACAAACTAGCCTTGTAGCCATGTGGCTATTGCACCTTGTTGTATCTGAGTGACAAGATAACATTTTCATGAGAGAGAACTATCGCCTTGCTAAATACCTTCTTTTCTGTCGTAGGTGTGTGAGTATTGGATCCTGCCCGCTTCGTATATCAGCTCTGTGGATTCCACAACTACAGAAGAACCGGTCGCGCTACAGACCGGTGATACACAGCTTTGTTGCGAGCTTCTCTTTGTCCCTCAGCGTGATGAGTCCATCCTCCCTGCTTTCTCAACTGTGCAGCAACTAAGCAGCACCAGCGGCTTCAAGGGGCTCTACGCTTCCGGTTCAACTTCTCATACTATACGTCGGGAAACAATTGACTTTTACAGTTCCCATTGTTATGAGGTTTGGAACAATGTATACTCGGGGCATACGTTTTGAATGTCACGGGCACATGAAATTGTTTGCTTAAGCAAATTATAGACATTCTACTGAAATTGTCGTTGTTGCTGATTCGGAGATAGTAAAATAAGTGGTTAGGTAATTGTGTGGGCAGAGAAATGATGAACATGACCTTTTGTGTACTGTTGTAAAAACTATGAAAATTACCAATAGAGTATAGTTAATCTCTAGTCTAATGCAAAGTT
>JAFBMS010000718.1:0-65724 GCA_019788955.1 Albula glossodonta | reverse complement strand
GAGGGTGTAGTGTGATTTGGGGGTGTAGTGTGATTGGAGGGTGTAGTGTGATTGGAGGGTGTAGTGTGATTAGGGGGTGTAGTGTGATTGGAGGGTGTAGTGTGATTAGGGGGTGTAGTGTGATTGGAGGGTGTAGTGTGATTAGGGGGTGTAGTGTGATTGGAGGGTGTAGTGTGATTAGGGGGTGTAGTGTGATTGGAGGGTGTAGTGTGAATAGGGGGTGTAGTGTGACTGATGTGTTTTGGGGAAGGAACTGGTCTGTTTTTCCTGGAGGTGGGTCAGGGGGTGCGTGTAGCTTGTTTAGATATGAGGATAGGAATGGGTGTGGTCTTTCTGGGGAGGGGGGTGGGTGCAGCCTGTCTGGGGGAGGGGGTGGGCATGACTGTTTTAGGGGAGGGGGGTGTTATGTATGAGGGGGTTGTAGGGCCTTGTGAAGCTGTGGGTGGTGCCAGGGCTTGCTGTATTCTGGGCTCCGCTTGTTTCATGTCCAGGTCTTGAGGAGGGGCATTCTGTTGTGTTTCCTCTCTGGTCCTGGCTAAATCCCTGTGTAGCTGCTTGTTTTCCTCCTTCAGTGAGCTCACCTCCTCCTGCAGCTGTCTCAGTGCAGCCGTGTGCTCCTGTCTGAGCTGGTGGAACTCCTCTTTCAGCTACTCTGTCTGGCCTTGCTCTGTAGCGCTGGTCCTGCTGCTCTCCCTGAATTGCGTAAACTCCAGCTCCATCAGGGACAGGCTCTCTCTCAGCTGCAGCAGGCTGTGTGTGGGTCTGGGGGAGCAGGAGGGCTGGGGGAGTCAGTACTCTGCTGGCTGGACCTGTGTCTGGGGTGCTGGGGACCAACAGGCTTGGAAGATCATATGTTATGGTTTTATCTGGAGTAGCTGTGATTCTAACCTTTTGATTTGGGGAATATATTTTCCAAATCAAAAAGAATTTCTTCATTCCCTTGTATTAGGGCAGTACCATTGTGATAAATGTTAATGGTAAGCAGATAACAGTCTGAGTCCTCCTCTTCACTTATATTCAGCTGTCGGCCTTTTGAAATCCCATTCTTTTTTATGTTTTTGAAGTCCTCACATATTCTGGTATGTTAGGTTTCTGTCTTTGTAGTGTAGAAAATTAAATTTGTAATTATTTTTTTGCTTCCTGTTGTCGCATAGTCAACAATTAGTGTCTCTGGATGGTCTTCTATGATTTTGTTTTTGAATAATTTCCTGGCTTTAGCACTCCTGGTACTCTCTGGGTAGATAATCTTGAAGGAGTTCTGCCCTGCCTGCTGCAGCACTCTCTGTTCGCCCTGGCCTAAATTGTTACTTGTGGCCATTTTTTTACTAGCCTGTGCTGAGCTGGTCTGTCAGTCAAGCTGCTTTCCAACTGTCAATTTTAAGTGTCACTTTTTACAGTTGGGACACACAGCTAGGTGGCTAATGGTAATGCTACACACTTTAATTCAGAGATGTAATGTAGTTTTTTCCCCTTCAGTTTTATTTTGTCCTCTATCTTTTGTCCTTTTTTAAAATAGTGGTTTGCCTTTCTTCTTTAAATTGTAAAGGCATACCTTTCTTCTGTTTTCTTTTTGTGTTCCCTTTTTTAATAAATGTCCAAATTCCTTTTTCTTGTTATGTGTGAATTTGTCCTCTTATTTTCAATTCTTTCTTGTCCATTTGTTAATTTTTGTTGTTGTAATCCTTTCTCTTTTTTCCCCTATTCCTGTTCATTTACTGTTGGCGATTTAGCTCAGCATTTCCAAAGACTTTCCATTTGCTTATTAGAATATAAAAAAAGAATAAAAATGATCTAATAACTCATGTTACGGATTGTCAATAAGTATGTAATATTAGTTTTGAATTTGTGTTTAATTTGTAGTTTATTTCATTTCATCTTTCTGTGATTCACCCTCCATTCAGAACAAATGTTATTCTTTGCCTTTGAGTTTTATATCAATGGAAGTTTTCTTTGTCACATCAGAGAGGCTGAACACATTAGCAAGGCAACCGTTACTCTTCCTGTTACTCTTCTGCACTGTTAAGATAATATGTGATGCAGCCCACATCATTACAAATGCTGAATCCAAGTGGCCAGGCTCTGTCCATGACTCAGCTTAAATTTATACAAAACTTACACTGTACCCCCATATGATCATAGGACAGTTTGATGGTGTCCTACTTGGGGACAGAGAGTTCCCCTACCTGCCCTCTCTGATGACCTCTTACCCTGACCCTGAGCCGTCTCTAAATGTTATCATATTCTCTTTGTTATACAGTCAACTCCAGAATTATTGGCACCCCTGACTGGAAATGCATTAAAAATACAATAAAATAGTAAATAATAACATGATTGAGAAACTCAAAATGCATAGATACGAAAAACATTTATTCATGTTCCTATTATTCCAAAATCATACATTTATTTAATAAATAAACAAAATTGCCTTATACTTGGTGGAACCCATTGAGCCATCGATCTTTACCAGTGCCCCTGGACCTCTGAAATTAAAACACCCCCAAAACATCACTGACCCACCACCATGTTTCACCGTGGGTATGAGGTGCCTTTCCTTGTATGCATCTGTTTTTGGACGCCAAACATGCCGATGCTTTATCTGAACAAAATATTTAATTCTGGTCTTATCTGACCACAGCACCTTTGTCCAGTATTTTTGAAACCTGGTGACCCCAAGATGCCACCAAGGCCTGCAGTTCCTCCACAGTGATTCTTGGGGATTTTTTTGCTTCTCTCACCATCCTCCTCCCTATCCTAGGGGGAGAATGCATTTGCGTCCTTTACCTGTCAGGTTTTCAACTGTTCCATGTTTATTATATTTTTTTAATAATTGCCCTGACAGTGCTTAGTGGTATATTTACTCCTTTGTGGATCATCTTGTAGCCATTACCAGAGTTATGAAGGTCTATGACCATCTGTCTCTTTTAAACTGCCATTTTTTTGGTTTTCTTTGTGTTGTTGGATGGCAAGGGGATTTTTTTGTGGATGGTAACTCATTTTTAAACCCCAGTGAAACTGGAAGTGATGTAATGATACAATATAGTTCCCTAACTCTTAGATGAACTTAAATACGATGAATTTCGTTCCTGGTAAATTTGGTAGATTTTATTTATGATAATCTTTAGGGGTGCCATGAATTGTGAAACTTTGATCTGGAGGAAATTGCTTTTCAATGAAATTAATGAATGACTTTGGTTGGCTCAATTAAAACATTAATACACTCCAGTATTTGTTACATGTTGGCATTTTGAGTTTATTTCTATCATGTTCTATATTTTATGTTGTATTTTCAGTCTGGGGTGCCAATAATTCTTGAGTAGACTACATCATCCCACCAAATAAACATATAATGTTGAATCAATGGACTTTGCTTTATACAACTTCATAATGTTATAAATGTACTTTCAATTCATTGATTCAGTCAGCATATTCGTCTGTGTTGAAGTGGAGAGTAGTTATTGTGTGAGAGTGTGTGAGTTTTCCACTGTGTGTTCTGCACATGAGGATAAATGTAGGAGTAAGAGCTGGGAGAGTAAGAGAGGGAACAATGGGTTCTTCCTAGTTCTATAACTTTCATTGCCCATTGCGTGTTTCTGGGGTTACAGAATTGGCTTACTGGAACTGAGGATGTCAGGCTGGGGCGGTGCTATAAACATCACTGGTGTTTCCTGTGGAGTGTGTGGAAATGTAGTTCCATTGTCCCTACACCCCCCTTTGGTCTCAGGATGCAGCTTAAGCCAGTATTCCTTTAGAGCGCAAAAGTCATTCAACATTCCACAGGTCCTCAAGTTCATTTGACTGGTTATGACAGTTTGGCAAATCTGGGCAGTTCATACACAGCTGTAGACATCTGGGCAGTTATGTGTAACATTTAACCAATCATGAATAACATATCAAAAGAGAACACGACTAACAGTCAAGGACTGACTATTAAGGTACATGCATGTCTACTGACAAACTCAATCAATAAAATATAATGGAAAATAAGAAAACAGCAGCACCTGGGAGGTTTATGCTTAAAGTGGTCAGGAGTGTTAGTGAGGTAGAGTATGAGTTGTCAGTGATCCAGTCATGAGAAGTCTGAGGGGGGTGCCCTATGGATCAGATTAACTTTTGACTACAGCTTTAGGTCTGGTCTGGCCCAGACTGGACTGGACTGTTTAGTCCCTTCAGACAGGAGCTGCTGTGGAAGGGTGATTCCTGGCTGTTACCCCCAGGTACCCTTGTGCTGTTCTGACAGAGACTGTTTATCCTGGTGACTGTATCAAGAAATGGAAATACAGACATAATGATCTCATTTCTGTAGGTCATCCTAGATTGTGTGATATCCTAACCAGGAGATGTATGTTAACAGTCTTACATTAGTGGTACTTCCTGAAGTCCAGCTAATTACTGACTTACATGACACTGGGTCAGTGAGCAGCTACTCACAATGAGGAGGTGTTGTGAAAAATGTAAGAATGGGGCAGCACTCTAGGGATGTGCCCAATGCACCTGCAAAGATCATCCTCTAGCTGTGGTTGCCTGATTGGGCTGGGTTTAACAGTCTACAGTAACTGACTAAATTACCATTAAGGTGGAGTTGAACAAAGAGAGAAGAGAGTGATGGAGGAGGAGAGGTACTCTGTTTGCAGGTTTCCTTTTCCTGATGAGCATATGGGAACTTATGTTCCTTTCTAAGCAGTGCAGCTACTGTCAAACTATTCTGAGCTTCCTTCCCCATCTGTGTCTGTACCTGTGGGTCGACCTGAATTATCTTCTCTCCAATTTTTGCTGTCTTTGGATTGAGAAAAACAACTAGAGTAAAATTTTGGCCAAAAGGTTTTCTTAATGTGTGTTTGGGGCTCTTAGGTTCTGAGGGAGTGACTTGGCACTTGCTCTGGACCTTCTGGTCAACCTCAGTTTTTTCACTTGTGGCACGATACGCAGGGTGTCCCAAATGGTCTGGGCTTCCCTTTTAATCTTATGCATTGATTGTTTATCTCTTGAGGACAAAACAACATGAGTGTGAATACAGGGGTGGAGGTTGTGTAAGAAGAGAGATTTGAAAGTTTGACTCTCTTCTATACCTGGCTTGTCTCTACCCTGTATTTAGACATACTGTAGCAACATATTATTTTTTTGCTATTGACCATGATGCAGTTCTCTTTGTTTAGTTTCTTGTATTTCCAGTCTTGCCTACATTTATGTTTTGTGGTTGCAATCTTTTGTGATGTTGTGTGTTTTTGTGAAATGAGGCCAGACTTTCTCCTGTTTCTGTGTCATAGTGAATGCACTCCAGGGTAAAAACACAAGCTGAAGGCATTTTCCTCCTCTGGCATGTAGTTGCATAGGTCAGTGTGATGGTGAGCCAGTCAGATATAACCCTAACTTTTCACAAAAGTAATCGTGATTGGCACACAGATTGTGATGATGGATGTTATTTCTTGGATAAAAATTACAGTGTGGAAAGTTGGTGCTGAATTTTTTTACATATCCCGTGAGTATAGGCAATAAAATCAATGGCAGTTCTGTTCTGAAGAGTTGTGTTTTTCCCCTCTAAATTATAAAAAGTATTGATGATGGTGTCAATATTGTCTCAAACTGTTCAACAGCATCAGTAAGGTATCAATAAGATCTCAATGATACCCATCCCTAGTGAGAGGTAACTGTAGTGAAACACAGTTTGTGTTCCCTGTGTGGAGGGGGATAAATCATACGATTGTCAGAAGTTTCGTGCTGAGATCTTCTGGTCCCCCCTTTGGAAGGGTGCAGGATTAAAGACCTGAATAGACTGAAAGGTTTTGGTTAGAGGAAGTAGAAGAATGATGCTCAGAGCAGCCTGAGTCACAAGTAGACCCCCCTTTCCCCTTTTCACTGTGTGAAGAGTGAGATATCAGCACATGGTCTGATGTGGTTTCCACTGAAACTCTGCTTAGTGAAGTAGAGTGGGACCTGAGGTCGGCTAGACCAGATATTGGACCCAGATCAGAATGCAAAGTGTTTCTGTGCACCTGGGTATATGTGGCTCCTTGCAGAATTGAGGTGAGTGGGGATGAGACGTTAACCGCTGAAAGAAACGAAGGGGTGTCATGTGACTGCATTACTGCAGAGCGTTCACTTTTAAGAGAAAAAATAAAAGGAAAAAATCCTCTCTGTAGGAGCAGAGATCTGATTTGGCAGAGTGCAAATCATCTAAATACTGCAGAGCTTTTTTGCTAAAGGTTTGTAGATCTTGGAGGATGTTTGTTTTGAGCTTTCAGGTTTACAATCTCACTCCCTAGTTACTCATTTGCAAAGGAGGGCAAGGCTGGCTTGCCTTGAGAGAGCCAAGACAGAGCATGACTGTGTATAATTCAGTTCAAATCAGGTTAAGGGCAATTTACTAAAATTTCAGAGGTACTGAAGATGTTGGTATGCCAATAAAATGACCAAATGGACAATTATTTTCATGATTCAGAGATAATAATTGGGCAGTCTGTAGTCTAGTGGCTAAGGTGCATGATTGGGGTCCCCAAGGTTGGTGGCTCAAGCCCCAGCTTAGCCACAGCAAGAACACCATTGCTGTTGGACCCTTGAGCAAGTCCCTTAACCCCACATTGCTCCCAGGGGGGATTAACCCTTGGTTAGCCTAATCAATTGTAAGTCACTTTGGATAAATAGCATCTGCTAAATGAGTGTAATGATTGTTCATAATTAATTAAAGCTGTCTCTTATATTGATTTGAATGATTAAGGGTGATTAATAATACCAATAATGAAGTTCAAAGCTGCTTGGATAGGGGCCCCATTATCTGTTTTGTTAGGAGCCTCACTCCCTCCTTCTTCTACAGGGGCCCCACTCTCTGCCTGATTTCCAAAATTGAATAGCATTTGTCATTCTAAAAAAAACATTAAATACAGCCAAATGATATTATCACAAAACATTGAATATGCCAAAATCTATCCTCACACATGAGAGCACCACAAAATGTAGAGTAAATGTACTATTCAGCACATGGGAAGCAGAAAATATGAGGATAATGCTGTTCCTCACAAAGGCTCCAGTTAAATGCAGGTGAAGTGTATGTAGTGCAAGAACAAACAGATAACACAATATGTTCATTTTAATAGTCCCAGCACAAGGCACCAATTAAAAGTAATCAACCTCATAAAATGACTTAAGCCATAACCTTCAATTTAAAAAACATTAAATGTATTGTTAATTGGAATTACCATACCCTTTTAACAATACAATTATTGATAATTGGTATTGGGGATCTAACCAGTTTTTGAAGGCTTTGTTCTGTGAATAGAGTTGCTACAGTCAATGTTTAAGTGATAACACATACAACCAGTTATAAATACAAAGGCTTCATTATTCACAATGATAAAAATATGTGTATGAAAATGAATCTGAGTGCATGTACATGACTTATAACACACATAGAGTGTGTGTGTGTGTGTGTGTGTGTGTGTGTGTGTGTGTGTTTTCTCCACAGGCTGGGATGGTGTGTATATATATATATATATATATACTGTGTGTGTGTGTGTGTGTGAGAGTGTGTGTGTTTGAGTGAGTGACTCCAGCTGCGACACACATATACTGTCACACTCCGAACCCAGCACAGAGGGGTGTGTGTGTGTGTATGTGTTTTTTCTCCATAGGTTGGTTTATATTTATAGTGTGTGTGTGTGTGTGTGTGTTTTCTCCACAGGCTGGGTTGGTGTATATTTATAATGTGTGTTTTTGTGTGTGTTTTCTCCACAGGCTGGGTTGCTGTAATCTCACAGAGGGCTGCTGTGATGATCTGGCCTCAGTCCTGTATTCTCCCCACTCAGAGCTGAGAGATCTGGAGCTCAGAGACAACGAGCTGCAGGATTCAGGAGTGAGAGCGCTCTCTGCTGGACTGGAGGACCCACTCTGTAAACTGCAGAGACTGGGGTGAGTAACAAACACAAACCCCCTTTTTCATGAAGGGCTCAAATGTGACTAAATATCCCACTAATATTAATAATGACTCAGGCTAAAGCTTTCTGTTCACTTTGCACAGTCAGTCTGTGATGTTAAAATGTGTGTTTTTCCAACTGCAATTTCAGTGTTCATAAGTGAGTAAAATACTGAATTGTTACCTTTGGAAATTATTCATTCAGTTTTAAAATATTAATTACATACCTTCAATTATAGAAAACAAAGAAGTAAATGAGTCAGTCCCACTCATTAAAATAACAACAATAAGGTGTATACTACTAATTCCACAGCCCTGTCATTTTATATTCAGATTCTGTAAGGTGTGTAACACACTGCTATGTGTTTGATAATGATAATCACCAATTCCACAGCCCTGTCATTTTATATTCAGATTCTGTAAGGTGTGTAACACACTGCTATGTGTTTGATAATGATAATCACCAATTCCACAGCCCTGTCATTTTATATTCAGATTCTGTAAGGTGTGTAACACACTGCTATGTTTGATAATGATAATCACCAATTCCACAGCCCTGTCATTTTATATTCAGATTCTGTAAGGTGTGTAACACACTGCTATGTTTGATAATGATAATCACCAATTCCACAGCCCTGTCATTTTATATTCAGATTCTGTAAGGTGTGTAACACACTGCTATGTGTTTGATAATGATAATCACCAATTCCACAGCCCTGTCATTTTATATTCAGATTCTGTAAGGTGTGTTTGTCCAGAGCTGGTCTCCTTCTCTCTGCAGGCTGTCAGGCTGTCGAGTCACAGAGAGAGGTTGTGATTCTCTGGCTTCAGCTCTGCGTTCAAACCCGTCACACCTGAGAGAGCTGGATCTGAGCTACAATCACCCAGGAGACTCAGGAGTGAGAGCGCTCTCTGCTGCTAAACTGGACACACTTACACTGCTGTAAGTACAGAGAGTTTCCACACTGCACCTCATAGACACACTTCTGTAAGTACAGAGAGTTTCCACACTGCACCTCATAGACACACTGCTGTAAGTACAGAGAGTTTCCACACTGCACCTCATAGACACACTGCTGTAAATACAGAGAGTTTCCACACTGCACCTCATAGACACACTGCTGTAAGTACAGAGAGTTTCCACACTGTGTGTCACTCAGTCACTGTCTGTTCTGCTGTTCCTACAGTGTGGACCATGGAGGAGAGATCAGGAACAAACCAGGACCCAGGAAATGTGAGTCTGTCAGCACTGAACACTCACTCCCACCATTTCCTCTCCTCCCTCTCTCCCTCTTTCTTTCACATCTATTTTCAACTCTTTTTTCCAGTCCCTCTCTTCACCATTCTCTCTTTCACGCTCAGACAAAAGTCTGTCCATACATACAGCACTGTGTGTGTGTGTGTGTGTGTGTGTGTGTGTGTGTGTGTGATCATTGAGTTCAGTTTTTGTTTTTTGTAGATGGTGTTTGCAAACATTCACCCAGATTTAGACACCTACACATAAACACACACACAAACAACCCCACATACTCCAAACACACAGATGAACACACTCACACAGAGGTGCACACACATACACACACAACCCTGTTTCTCTCTTTCTCTCACACACATTCAGTCACACATAATGAGATGAATATAAATAATGATAATTAATCTCATTAATGTCTCTGGTCTGCAGATGGCTGTCAGCTCACACTGGATCCAAACACAGTGCACAGAGATCTGTCTCTGTTTGAGGGGAACAGGAAGGTGACACGCACAGAGAGAGAGCAGCAGCCATATCCTGATCATCCAGAGAGATTTGATGGCTGGCCCCAGGTTTTGTGCAGAGAGAGTCTGTCTGAACGCTGCTGTTACTGGGAGGCTGAGTGGAGTGAGCCTGAGGGGGGAGGGGTTCATATAGCAGTGACATATAAAGGAATCAGCAGGAAAGGAGGGGGTGATGACTGTGTGTTTGGACGGAATAAAAACTCCTGGAGGCTGGACTGCTCTAAACACAGATACTATGTCTGGCACAATAATAATCAAACACGCATACCTGCCCCCCCCTCCCCCTACCGCAGAGGAGGAGTGTGTGTGTACAGAGTAGGAGTGTGTGTGGACCGTCCAGCCGGCACTCTGTCCTTCTTCAGCGTCTCTGACTCTGACACACTGACCCTCCTGCACAGATTCCACACCAACTTCACTGAGCACACACCCCTCTGTGCTGGGTTTGGAGTGTGGGGACTGAACACCTCAGTGTCCCTGTGCCAACTGGAGTAGAGACACACACACACACACACACACACACACCCCTCTGTACTGGGTTTCGAGTGTATGGATCTAATACCTCAGTGTCCCTGTGCCAACTGGAGTAGAGAGACACACACACACTTATATACTCTCCCTGTGACACATATCCACTCCAGCTCACACACTCACCCATAAAAACATGCTGTAACCCAAATGCACACATACTCACACCTGTACCGCTACACACACACAAATACACACACACTCCATGTTCTGTAAAATGCATGCACACACACACACACTCACACACTCATAGTCTCCGATGTATCAATACACTCAGCTACACTACACCGGAACTGCTACACACAAACACACTGATACAACTGCAAACACAGTAAAAAAAAGACTGTTTGCAGTTGACACTTCCATCCACACATAAACACACTCTCTTACACGCACTCACCTATACATACATAGACACACACACATACCAAAAAATGTGTGTTCACTCACAAACACAAACGTACACATGCACACATAACATCCACACACACTGACGTAAATATACACTCTGTTTCATAGCTCACACACAAACAGTATTTTATATATTTTTAAACATATGTGCCTGTGGAAACACTCACAGATTTGTACATAGATACACTAGGTAGGAGTAGAGGTAGGAGAGAGACACAGTTTCAGATGTCTCCAGTTTACCTCAGTACAAGTTCAACCCTGTATATAACAATATGGCTTTTTAGCAGGTTCATTTGAAGAACTATTGTGTAATCATGTTTTGTTTTATTACAATAAAATTATCAATGTTAAAAGTGTGTGTATGTATTTTTTTTGATGCAAGACATGAATATCACACACAACCCCCTGAACCTAACACCAACTGTTCCACAGAGAAACAGCCCTGACTGTGCTGTGAACAAAAACAGTAGGGAGTTAGTGTGTCTCTGTGGAGCCTTAGGCCTGTACATGCTTAATGGCAGGATCAGAGGGGACTCTTTAGGGAGCTTCACTTACTGCTCAGCTCTTAGGGCTAGTGTAGTCGATTATGCCATCACTGATATGGACCCCTCTGACATTAGTGCATTCACTGTCAGACCACAGACCCCTTTTTACCACCACTGTCAAATCAATGTGCACATGAACAGAACTGGAAAACCTAGGAATTAAAGGCATTTGTTCTTCATCTGTAATTTAAGCTAACCCCCAAAAAACTAACCAGAAAAATTGGGGCTGGTGATGTAGCCTATTCCAGCATGAATTGGGCAAGGGGCAGGGAGACACCCTGGACAGATGAGCACTTCCAAAACCCAGGCGATCACATGCAAGCTCAACACAGGGCCTGCTGCTCATTGTGCCTGCCCACTGAAACTGTGAGGCCACAGTGCTAACCACTGAGCCACCATGCTGCCTGCAAATGGTACAGCTGTAAGATTCTGGTCCAAGTACCTAAAACCAGTACACCCAGTACAGCACAAGAGCACAGAGCATCCCGCCAAAGGTATGCAAATACCTGTATTCATTTGTCTAGATGGCCTTATTGTAGCCACAGCTCTGCACACAGACGTCAATTGTCACTTGGGCCGCAGCTAGATGTAGGCAATTGATACTTCTAAAGAAACCGGTGATGGGTGATTGAGAGCTGTTCTGGCTAGGGAAGATAATCCAATTATCACACCTACTGTATTCAACCACAGGAACTACCCTCACTAGACCAGTGATGGGAGGTTGATGGTTATTTCATTATCATCCAATCCTGATCAAAGCTATGTATCTGTATAAAGAAGGCTTTCACTGAGGGCTCAGGGTTCATTTTGACTCCGATGAACCCAGAGTGCGTTTCACGTATTTCTGACTACTGCCGTTTCTGTAAATAAAGACGTTTTTACCAAGAAGATCGGAATTGCGCCTTTTTTTTTCCTTACAACTGGCGAGCCACCCAGCGAGGGATTCTGAAAAAAAAAATCGGGGACTGAGGTAAGAAACGTGGTTTCTTCTTTTATGCTACTGGTTTTCTTTTTAAGGAGGCCCCTCGTTTAAAAAAAACCTAGAGTTTTAAGGACAGGGACAATTGTTGGTTTTCATCTTTATTTATATGAGCAGGAGGAGTCGCAGGCTAATTCCATACAATTCTAAAAAGATTCTAAAGTAATTGAATCAGCCTGAAGTAGTGTGGTAGTAGAGTTTTTTTTCGGAATTATTAAGTTTCTAAAGTAACTGAAACTGAGTGCCTGTCTTGTAGTTCCATACAATTCTACAAAAGATTCTGAAGTAATTGAATCAGCCCGAAGTAGTGTGGTGGTAGAGTTGTTTCGGAATTATTAAGTTTCTAAAGTAACTGAAACTGAGTGCCTGTGTTGTGGTTCCTTGCAATTCTACAAAAGATTCTAAAGTAATTGAATCGGCCCGAAGTAGTGTGGTAGTAGAGTTGTTTCGGTATTATTAAGTTTCTAAAGTAACTGAAACTTAGTGTTCTTGTAAGGCTGAAGTACTGTGGCTGTGTGGCAGTGAAATTCCTTAAGTAAGTGGAATAGGTAACGTGGCTTACGTGTATCTTAAGGTAGCTAGATAGCGAGAAGTCAATTGAGAAAACAAATTGAGGTTGCTGCTGAATCACTATTGTGGAACAGTTTAACAATGGAAGATCTAGTTGTCAAATACATTGCTAAGCACGGTTCATGCGAAATCTTCAATGGGATTGAGAACATCATGGATGAGCCCTATGAGTGGGCCGTGGCACAGTTTGAAAATGATCCCAAAATGCCTAAAAACAAGAAAGGGAGAGTTGCTAATACAAAATAACAAAGAAAAGGTTAGAGAACGTGGAGTCAGAGAAAGAAGCACTTGAAACTGAAAACACATTGCTTCACTCACGGATTGGCGAAAGTATAATGACTATGAAAAATTACCAGGCAGGTGAAACTATTTTGAAGGAGGAAAGAGTGCAGCTGAAACAAGAAATTGTAGAACTTAAGGCTGACAATTACATGCTTAAGTCATCTGTTGAAAGGCTATCTGTTGACTTACAACAAGCAAAAGCAGCATGTCAGTTTATGATGAGAAATGTGACTGAGAGTTCTGTTGAACCAGACAGTTTTAGGCCAGCAAATTCCGCAATGCCTAGAAATAATATTACAGGGGCGTCATTAGATTTTCAGAGCAGCAATAAAACAAATGAGGATTTTTGGGAGAAAGCTTCTCATTTGCAGGACAGTTATGATCATTACTCTGACCGCACAGTTAAGTTCCCCATGGCTTCAATCCATTCCACTACTACCGCACACCCAGGTGAAGAAGATAGAGCCGTCACCACTACCACTGTTAGAGCTCTCACCCCCAGGGAATTAGAATCGTTAGTTAAGAGTATTGGGAAGTTTGATCTATCTCAGCGTGATCCTTTAGACTTTCTAGCCTTTTTAGAACAATATGTTGATTTGCATAGCTTAACAGATTCAGATGCTTGTGTGGTCCTGACTATGTGTCTCCCACGTGCACTAGCAAGCGCCCTCCCAGAAAGGTGCAGAGGAAAACTGCTAACGATAGAGAGAGGAAAGAAGCATTGCTTGAGGTCTTGGGGACAAGAGTCATTAATTGGGAGAAAATAACAGAGGTTACAATGAGAAAAGGAGAGCACCCTGCAGCATTTTCATCTAGGCTTTTGGATGCTTTCCTGGCTTATAGTGGCATACCCAATATCACACAGCAGGATCCAGTGTTCAAATGAGCTTTAGTAGCACAATGTGATGTATACATGCGCAACGCCCTCATATTACACATAGACTCCAACACGCCCTATGCAGAAATAGTCAGTAAAATGACAAAGGTCTATAACTCTCGTATCCGTAATCCCACAAACAAAAGACAGAACTGTAGACCAAACCATATACCCCCACTTCATAATTCAAATGGAATTGTTATATGCCACAACTGTGGTAAACCGGGTCACATTAGGAGGCACTGTTGGGCAAAGGGGGGAGGTAGCGAGGGGCAGAGACCACCACAAAGAAATGGACCCAGGAGATTTAGAAACAGCTCTTTTACAGATAGATGTCACAACTGCAAGAAAATAGGCCACTTCAGAAGAGATTGTTGGTTTAAAGGAGGTGGACAAGGCAAAAGTTGGACAGTCCACAAAGAAATGGTTTCATGTGGACCAGCTGAAAGCATATAAGAAATCAGATGACTATTGATCTAATGTTATGTTTGTTTGCTTCTTTGTTTCGTCTAGTGATATGTTTGTCAAATGTCATGCCCATGTGGGGACAAAGGGGGGGGGGGGGTTATTCTTTCTGCTTGCATGTGTTTTTCAGATCACTGATCCCCACAACACAAAACAAACACAACAAAAAGGAGATGTGGCGTGGTGTCCTGATGTTAATTCTACCCATTGCCGTGCTGCTTCAGGAATGTCCAGAGCAACAACCAGCTCCCCAGTCCGGCGTGCTGATGAGACCATATCCCGGGGTCCTGATCAACAACATCCAGTGAGTCCATGTTCCAGTCCAAGTGAACTTGACGACGTCTCCATATGTGGATGAGCAGTGCAAAGGAGACAGCATGACAGGACTGTACAAGGACCTCCTGACGACAGCCTTCCTGAAATATCATAGTGCAGTAGCAACCAGGTCATCTATGGACCAGTCTGCAGAGGAGCTCCAAATTCCCCACCCAACGAGAGCCCCTTTAAGGCAGAAATTATTGGGGCCCATGTACGGAATACTTGGAGCAACTGGAACCGGTCTGGGAATATCTAACTGGATAGCTGCCCTACAGTTGAAGAAAAATGAAAACAAACTTAAGGAACTGGTCAGCTCACAAGTCCGCCAAACAGACACTTAATTCCACTATATTTTTTTTATAGCACTCAGCTCATCTTGGTCAATAGGAAATTACCACTTAACATATAATTAACATGTAATGTAGTGTGACTCCAGGCTTTGATTCAGGAAATAATGTGTTATTCACTCATACACCTAATCTGTTGTTTTCTAATTACCTTTTTAAGGAGTCTCCTTGGCTGGAGTAGTTCTCATTTTTCTATCCCGGTTAAAAGTAGATAATTGAGTAAGGGTTAGTGTGGTCAGTTTGTTGTTGTAATAAGGCTTCATCGAGCCCGGGGATGTGGTGCTCATAGTGTTCTTGTGGAAAGAGGTGTTGGACCAATGACGGGTAAGATTGTCCATACAAAGGATGACAACCTAAGGCAGGACAGCACCGCTACTGGGATATCTGGTATGGGTGATGCTTTATGGCATATAAGCATCAAAGGGGGGACTGTAAGATTCTGGTCCAAATACCTAAAACCAGTACACCCAGTACAGCATAAGAGAGCACAGATCATCCCGCCAAAGGTATGCAAATACCTGTATTCATTTGTGTAGATGGCCTTATTGTAGCCACAGTTCTGCTCACAGACATCAATTGTCACTTGGGCCGCAGCTAGATGTAGGCAATTGATACTTCTAAAGAAACCGGTGATGGGTGATTGAGAGCTGTTCTGGCTAGGGAAGATAATCCAATTATCACACCTACTGTATTCAACCACAGGAACTACCCTCACTAGACCAGTGATGGGAGGTTGATGGTTATTTCATTATCATCCAATCCTGATCAAAGCTATGTATCTGTATAAAGAAGGCTTTCACTGAGGGCTCAGGGTTCATTTTGACTCCGATGAACCCAGAGTGCGTTTCACGTATTTCTGACTACTGCCGTTTCTGTAAATAAAGACGTTTTTACCAAGAAGATCGGAATTGCGCCTTTTTTTTCCTTACAATACTTATGGACATAATTTGCTTCTTATGTCACCAGTACACATTTATAATTTAGGCAACTCTGCTATCTGTTTGATATAGAATGGTTAAATTAAAGACAGTTTAAGAAAATCTGGACCACAATGGTAAACTACCTCAAACAATTTTTACATTTTAATTAACTCAATTCTCAGTTTCTTATGTGAAGTTTATTTCTTTCCTGTCAGCACTGGACAAAATGACAAGTGGTTTCTCATAGATTGTTGAATCATCTACGATAAGTTAAGTCTTTCGGCTGACAAAAATAGGTGGGTGACAATTGTACCCAAGAGGTTTTTACTCATATAAAAGTGTATTTTTTAATTAGTGACAGCAAGGTCTTCCAATATTAGATTTCAAATATATTTTGTTGGATTTTCGCCCATTCTACCCGATATTTCTCGCTTTTCTATGTGAGAGCGAAATTGTTCTTTTAATGAAGCGATAGGAGAAGATATTCGGTTACCAATCTATCTGTTTATTAAGCAGTGAGTGAATAAAGCATACAGAGCTCTCGGTCGAGATCCTCCTGTCCCTGACAATCAATAGAGTGTGTCAGTTCATGAAGTCTGACTCGCTACATTTCCCTGACCCAGTATTTATCATGACAAAACATCGTAGTTTTTCCTGGGGTGTTGCTTTTTTCTAAGTGGCGCATTCTAAGTGGCTCGTAAATCTGACTCCCTTCACTTACACGCTAGTTGTCAGGCAGTTTCTTTGGTGAGCTGCGGTGGCTCCTATTTTCTTTTTTACACATTACAGCATCTCTTTATCTTTGCTCAGACATATTCACCTCACTCCTGTCTCTCCCTTTTCCTGTTTTGCATAGATCAGCGCCGCACGTTAGGCTGATAGTACATACGTTCTTCCCTGTTTTTAACCACAGGTTTGTTCTCTCTGCTATGAGTTCCTCTTGACCTAAGGTCACAGCAACATATTCTCTTTCTAGCAATACTTTTCCATGGCTGCTTTGTTACAGCTTTCATTACATCAGTATAACACACAATCTTATGTTGGAAAATCATCCTTATTCATTAACGTAATTATTTAATTAATACATATTCTTCTTTGCCATTACTCTCTGTTGCCTAAATGTTATTCCTTAGATTTTTCATATATCTACAATTTTTATTTTACAGTCTTCCTCTTTCCTCTCACAAACAGGGGTGGAGCATCCTCCTTCTCCTCTATGGACCAGCCTCCTCTTATATGAATCCACTTATTTTTTAAAAAAGATATTTCATATAACCATACTTATTAATCAATGGAGCTTTAAAACTGTCAGATGTACAGACATGAAAATGCTCAAACATTACATTAGGTGTGAGAGCTTCTGGAGGTTATAACTGAACCACTGAAGCTCAGTGTGCTGGAGCAGAACCCGTCAGTATATATCTATTTTTTCTTTTATAGTCTTCCTCTTTCCTCTCAAAACATAGTGGAGGACCATCCTCCCTTACTTCTATGGACCAGCCTCCAGGGGTCCTACTGATTTAAACCAATAAATGTGATTCCATATTCCTCAATGCATTTTACAAAAGGTGAATACTTCTTTTTGCTTTTCTTTATTCATGCCTTTGGTCATCTAAAAAGTATGTGTCAGTATTGTTTCTAAATTCAAGAATGACTTTTATGTGAATTGTTATATGAGCACAGTGCTGGAATGTGTTTCACGCCATTGGGTAAGTAAGAATAACTAAGTCATGAATTGTTGCTTGTTCAGCACTGTATATTCTTAATGTTATTTAAAACATTGCATTCTTTTCAATTTAGAACATAGAATTGGACAGAATTCACATCATTCTGTTTCCCAGCAACAGTTATAGGTTCAAGTGGTTTAGAATTTTCAGTATTTCAGCTTCTATGATGTCACAATAGGAATGTTCTTAAAATGCAAACAGCTATCAATTAATATGTCATTTGGACTTGTCATCGATTGCAACTATATCATACCAAAATTTACCAGTCACTTACTGTAATAGAAAACAATATTTTGTTCCACTATCTTCTTGGACAGTTACTTCCTTCAGACTTGTAAGTAGATACCTCAAGCTTTTCCTCAAATGTGGAGTCTCTATGTCATTACAACAAAATGAATTGGTTGGGTACAGATATTGCAAGAGTTTTAGTGTTTTACATTACGATATAGCTCGTTAGCAAGCCAGCTATTCAGGGTAACAGAAACTGATATGGGGTAACAATAGAGAAGTCACAAAACGAGAGCTGATGTACAGAAGTGTTGAATTTGGTGGCCTTGGTGCAACTGAAATTGGTAAGAAACTGAAAATTCTGTAGAAACATCAGAGGAAAGCAACAATCAAGCAAAACATGTTTGAGTGTCTGAATGTTGCACTTTAGTATTAGTGTACAATCTGACTGCTGTGATGAACATGTAGCAAACTGCTAGCTTCACAAAGGGCCACCCACCTTCTCACAGTGAAGCAGAACACTTCTGTTTGACTGTTAGAATATCATATTGTTTTATCTAAATTCTTACGTAGTTATATGTAGTTATGGTACGTGAGATATTGTTGTATGCCACTGAGCTGGTCGTACACTAACTGGCCTAATCCTTCAGTCAGAAAGAATTGCAGCTGCTGAATGAAATCTACAGGTATATTGCTGGCTCTGAGATATACTAGGTGCTGCTGTGGTTTCTGCTAACAGAAAATATATACAATGAATCTTGTCTCCAGTAACAATAGAGTGCTATATAAATGCTCACATACAACCACAGATCTAAAATGGATAATTAACATTAGTATGCTAGAAACATTACTTCTGCAGCAAGTAAAATGCATATAACTAATCTTCTGTGTTAATATGTATCAACAAACATGTTCATTAGTGAAGTAAACAGCAACACACAACAACGGACAAATAAACACGATGAGCAAGCGTAATTGACCTCAAAACCAGGAGAGCATGAAACTGAGAAGGAAGAAACTTAACTGGTATATCATAGTTTATGCGCCAGACACTACTAGTGGTGCTAAAATGTATGCTACTATCCAACAGAATGCACCTGCTCTGCACATGTGAGGCACAGAATTTTACACATAATATGTAGACTGTTGATTGCGTCACAATGGCTGCTCCTCCCTTTAACGAAATGCACACCCAACCCCTCGTTAGATATTGTGATGTCACAGATGGCCAGGGAAAGCTCATTTCAACTTTACTAATTCTGTATTTGCACATGCAGTGGGTACACAATGGAATCTATCAAAATGTGAGAACATATTTTTAGTATGGCTACTTTGAACCTTTTCCATTCTCAAATGGAAAACCAAAATGTGAGGTGATACAACTGTAAAGAGCAAGTTGTGAATGCGATTCCATAACATTTATTCCCTTACATTGTCGAGGCTGCTGTTACCCAAGCAACCATAGTGTTTCTAATCTCAACATGCGTATCCTTTGTCATTATTCAATTCACATGTGGAGCTCCACCATTTACATATCTTCATATGGCGCGCTTTGGTCATGTGTGGATAATGATCGATGATGGGTGATGATGATTAGTAGTATTATATTAGTAATTGATTATTTAAAATTATGATTAACTATGATAGTCAATCATAAAAACAACAAATGGAAAATCACAGATTTGTTAAAAATACTGTATTATTCCTCAGAAAAGAAATTTATATCCCAAAAAAATTAGTCTTCCTCTTACAAGAAAATTACAACAAAGGCATTCTTATTCACAAAAACGTCACACAAAATAATATAGGAGAAGGGTGATGTACTGCAGAGGTGCTGCCATTCAGCACCCATTGGCCGCTTCACTATCGTTCTTCAGATAAAGTGGTCCACGGCCACCCTGATACAATCGCTGCCCCCCAACTGCCCCCCCTCGCGAGTCGCATATGCATAATACGCTTAAAATAAGAAACCAATGTATATGAGTATGTGATTCCTCAACTCTCATATTGACATAGTTTTCAACCATCCTATATACTACAACACACTGGCTTGGGCACGGGTGGGCCAGGGTGGGTCACGGCTGCCTAAATATTATCCTTGCCCACCCATTCATCTTGACCCGCTAGATCCAATTGTGAACGTAGTGGTGATCCCTGTTATCTACATAACCTGCCTGCCTGCGGTATCCAGCGTGACACATTGACAGATTTGACAGTAGCCCTAAGATGTTTTACAGCATGAATGGAAGGTTAGGATGTGAGGCACGTTCGTGTCCGGGTTCAAGCATGGAAGAGTGTGGACCTCATTCACTTCTATTATGCTAAGAACAAAGTATAAATGATGCGGTGTCGTTTCACAGTTTTGTTTTACGAAGTACGTCTTCTGTCATTCAGGTTTTCTGATTAAATGCTGCGTAAATGCTGCTGTGCTTATTTTATTGGTGTGCGTGCTCTGGCCTTTTAGTTGTGTATTGGCCGCGGTGCCTTCTGTGATTTAAGCTCTGACTTGGGTCTTGTAGGTTGGTAAACAGATGGTGTCAGTTGCGTGATGGCATACTTGTTCTACGCAGGCAAAATAAATTATGGGTCTGCAAATGTGTACTTTAGTTACGGCCCGCCTAGTTCTATGTACGGCCACCAATATGCACATTTCTGGCTACGCAAGCACTACAACAGCATAATAGAATTCCTGAAATTCAGTTATGGCTTTTAGTTTTGGTGTGCCACCCGAAGATTTTCAGTGGCCCCATCTGGCCATGAAAAAATTCTGGGGGCGCCACTGCTCCTGACGAGAAGTTTCTGAACATCGCACAGAAACACGTTAAAAACAACGTGTATATGAATAAAGAAATGAAACCGTTTAAAAATGCATTGCCCGCTATGAAATAACTGACATCTCTGCTTCAACAGGGTAGGCCTACCTCTTTATTTCTCTTTAAACATAAAAATTAATTTTTTAAAAATCTACACAAGAATAAATTAACTAATGAAATTATTTAAGACTGGAATTATTTTTAGATGAAATTAAAAACAGTTGGCCTGAAAATTTTAAATGAATTCATTGAAATAATTTCACTTAAATTGTTTTTATCTAACGTCGTTTGAAACACTACAGTGGACCCTTGAAATAGGATTGCCCTAACATACGTATGTTCTGAGTTACGTTTTGAAATTTTGCAGAATTTTTGTTTTTAAATACGACGGGAATTTTGACATACGACAAGAATCATCCTTTCGAATTTTCCGCGCACAGGCTGCCAGGGGTCAATCAGGCTGCCAACCTGCGCACAAACCCTCTTTCCCCCGTAAGCGCCGCTTCACATACAGCCCTTTGTACTTGTCGCTTCTCAGGCCACTTGCGCGTGTTCGTAACAGCATCCGTTCATACGTGTACTGTCTGTCGTTGAGTTGTGCTTTTTTTTGGTTTTAATACCGCAATTTCCTTAACTTTTCCTTTTCCTTTAAAGTTTAGTTTTGCTTTGTTTGTTTTAGTTGAGTTCAGTTAAGTAAAAATGAAAAAAATTACGTGTTAAATGGGACATGCATAATAGAGCTGATACTGTTTGCAAGAGGAAGAGCTTTCCAAAAGCAAGCTAGCTAATTATCTGATCTCCTAGTCCATAGTCCAGTCTAGCTGGCCTGGACTGGCGAGCCAACGTTAGTTAACAAGGATGGAGGCGTGCAGCGCGCCCCGAGGATGCATTCTGTAATGGAGCACATGTGACAGACCGCTCTGTCATAGAGTGGTGTGAAAAAGTGTTTGCCCCTTTCTTGACTTATTTTTTGTCACATTTAAATGTTTCACATCAAACAAATTTAAATATTAGTCAAAGACAACACAAGAAAAACACAAAATGCAGTTTTTAAATGAAGGTTTTTAATAAGGGAGAAAAAAAATCCAAACCTACATGGCCCTGTGTGAAAAAGTGATTGCCCCCTAAACCTAATAACTGGTTGTGCCACCCTTAGCAGCAACAACTGCAATCAAGCATTTGCGATAACTTGCAATGAGTCTCTCACAGCGCTGTGGAGGAAGTTAGGCCCACTCATCTTTGCAGAATTGTTGTGATTCAGTTAACTTGCAGGGTTTTCGAGCATGAGCCACCTTTTTAAGGTCATGCCACAGCATCTCAATAGGATTCAGGTCAGGACTTTGACTAGGCCACTCCAAAGTCTTCATTTTGTTTTTCTTCAGCCATTCAGAGGTAGACTTGCTGGTGTGTTTTGGGTCATTGTCCTGCTGCAGAACCCAAGTTCGTTTCAGGTTGAGGTCACGTACACATGGCCGGACATTCTTCAGGATTGTCTAGTAGACAGGAGAATTCATGGTTCTATTTATCACAGCAAGTCTTCCAGGTCCTGAAGCAGCAAAACAGCCCCAGACCATCACACTACCACCACCATGTTTGACTGTTGTTATGATGTTCTTTTTCTGAAATGCTGTGTTACTTTTACGCCAGATGTAACAGGACGCACACCTTCCAAAGTTCCAAGTTCAACTTTTGTCTCATCAGACCACAGAATATTTTCCCAAAAGTCTTGGGGATCATCAAGATGTTTTCTGGCAAATTTGAGACGAGCCTTAATGTTCTTTTTGCTCAGCAGCAGTTTTCATCTTGGAACTCTGCCATGCAGGCCATTTTTGCCCAGTCTCTTTCTTATTGGTGGAGTCATGAACACTGACCTTAACTGAGGCAAGTGAGGCCTGCAGTTCTTTGGATGTTGTTGTGGGGTCTTTTGTGACCTCTTGGATGAGTCGTCGCTGTGCTCTTGGGGTAATTTTGGTCGGCCGGCCACTCCTGGGAAGGTTCACCACTGTTCCATGTTTTCTCCATTTGCGGATAATGGCCCCAATGTGGTTCGCTGGAGTCCCAAAGCTTTAGAAATGGCATTATAACCTTTCCCAGACTGATAGATCTCAATTACTTTCTTTCTCATTTGTTCCTGAATTTCTTTAGATGCCTAGCTTTTGAGGATCTTTTGGTCTACTTCACTTTGTCAGGCAGGTCCTGTTTAAGTGATTTCTTGATTGAGAACAGGTGTGGCAGTAATCAGGCCTGGGTGTGGCTAGAGAAATTGAACTCAGGTATGATAAACCACAGCTAAGTTATGTTTTTAATCACTTTTTCACACAGGGCCATGTAGGTTTGGATTTTTTTCTCCCTTACTTATAAAAACCTTCATTTAAAAACTGCATTTTGTGTTTACTTGTGTTGTCTTTGACTAATATTTAAATTTGTTTGATGAGGTGAAATATTTAAGTGTGACAAACATGCAAAAAAATAAGAAATCAGGAAGGGGGCAAACAGTTTTTCACACCACTGTAGGTATAGGTGAGCAAGGGGTCCGTTGTCCATGTGTTTGTGAGAGAGCGAGAGCGGGACAGGGAGGGGCTGAGCGAATCAATGCGCTGCGCGCAGCTCTTCAAGAAAATTTTACCCATTTTAAATAGTACTTTAGGGGGGCCACAGGGGGGCCAGGCATGTGGTCACGGGGCTCAGGTCAGTCCAAACGATGAAAGTGAAAGCATTTCTTTTCAAACGCCATTTCGTAGACAAAAGAGTAAGGTGAAGAGAGAGAGAAGAAGCATAAAGTGGAATAACATATCATAGTAAGTACTGCGTGTGACAGAGAGTGTCGGCGTAAATGTATATTTTTGGTGAGAAGTATAAAGGTTTGCTCAATGTTTTTCGGCTAGATAATGTAAACATGGCCAGTAAGTAAGAAACAGTTACTCAGCTCGGTCTAAGTAAAAGTGAAAGGTAAAAATCTGCTAAAACGCCATTTTTAAAGAAGGGCACAGCTGAGAATGAGAAGGAATACATTTAACGCCATGAGTATCTTTATTCTTGATGGTGGTGTGCCGGGATGAAACCGCTAGGGGTACATTTAGCTCGACAAATGTAAAAAAAAATGTGAAGCGTCCGCTTCTGCTTGCAGAGTCGTTGAACGGAATCACTGTGTACCGATAGCTAATCTTCTCATCGACAATCTTCTCATCTAATATCCGACAGACTATAGCCAAACTATTTTAAATCCGATTGTCCGAGCCGAAATTTGCTTCTCGGTTTGTTTGTGCATCCAGTTTTTTGTGCGTCCAGTTAGAATACTTATTTATGATGAACGATGCTTAGTTAACGGAAGTCAATTTCCTGCATTTATGTGACTTTTCAGGGGAATAATGAACTAATGATAATCGAATGTTAAATGGTATAGGCTACATGTTGTAAGAGAATTTTCTACCCCTTATAATCATATTTTCATTTAAAAAACTTGCAAAATGATGCATGTTAGCAAAATCGGTCATTAACGGGTGCATGTCATGTCATTTAAACATTGCGCTTTCGCTTTTGATTCGGAGCCGAACGTCCCCATCTTCAACCTTTTCCTGAAGTGCAGCATTGAGGCAGTTCTCAAATAAGCTGCAATACAGACACTCCCCAAGTTACGAACAGGTTAGAGACTGGGAAGGTGTTCGTATCGTGAATTTGTTCGTAAGTCGTTATTTTGCAGTACAACTGCAACTGCAGTACAACATTATTTTAGCACTGCCACTATCATCACTTGCCTTACGCTTTCCATGAGTCATTATGGATGGGATAATTTTATCAAAAAAAACCAACAAAATATTGTGAACAGTTGGAGCACAAACAAACGCATGTAACACCAGCCAACATGTACAAATAAACTGACTCAGCTGTGGTCAAGGCTCGGTGCAGCTCGCCGTGGATTGCGGCCAAACAACATAGTACGCAAGAAGGTGCGCGATTCAAAATTCGCACATGCAGAACATTGTGAACAAAATTTTTTTTTTCATGATTAGGGCAGGTGTGTTCGTATGTATAAATGTTCGTAACTCGAATGTTCGTAAGTAGGGTAGCGTCTGTATGTGATGTTGCGCTTGAGTTGAAAGTGGTCGTGAAGCGATACAATGTAGCCTATGCTATCGAATATAATCGCTGTCATAATATCAGTAATATCATGGCAAATTCCGTCAATATCTGCACAATTAATGTGGTTACAAATTCCAGAGCAGTGAGGATGCACTGAAGGCGGGTGATGAGGGGCCTTCCAGTATCTAGATACAAGCATTGATTAATTCACTGCACCCATGATTTATTTACAAATATATATTTATTTGTTCGCAACATTAATTCTTCGTTCTGTGATTTAGACTGCGCAAACCATGGATTTACCGCCAAAAAAGTGTGTTGAGATTCATCCAGAACATTTAGGAACAGTCAAGGGCATTTTTGGTTCTCAGATTAAAATGTCAACAACTTTCCAACCATGTTACTCGAGGTGTTCAAACATTATAGAATCCAGGTTATATGGTCATACATGCACAACCTTTAATTGCTTTTTGATGAATTTTTAAATAATTTATTGTTTGGTGCCAATACGCAAGCTTAGGGTTGCCACCCGTCCCGTAAAATACCGAATCGTCCTTAAATTTACAATAAAATGTTGCGTCCCGTATTGAACCAATAAGGGACGCGATTTGTTCCGTATTTTCATAAATGTTCAGTTCACATGTGTGTCACACACATCGACACTACACCAAACAACAATGAACAAAATAAAACACAGGAAATAGTAAGGCCAGCAAAATTGGCCTGGCGGGATCTACGCAGGACAACCCCTCCGCGCTAATGACATCTTCATTACCCCCGCTTAGGGTTGCCACCCGTCCCGTAAAATATGGAATCGTCCTGTAATTGACAATTAAATGTTGCTGTGGTGAGTGTCCCTTGTTTTCATTTCTGAAAGGTGGCAACCCTACACAAGCTTTATTTTCCCTTCAAATTTGGTTAATTGAATTTTGATCAGTTTTTGTGTCCATATTACACCTACAAACACACAAAGGCCATTTTCCATCTTAAATGTCAAAAACCTTTCGACCACAACACTCAGCTTGTTGAACAAAGTTGTGTCCAAGTGATATTGACATGTGGGTACAGCCCTCTGATTTCCCTTCAATTTGGGCTCATGGCAATGAGGTGATTTTTAAGTGATGATCCGTTGAATGTCAGAGGGCTCTAGAACAAAAACAAAATGTGGATAATGGAGCTCAAATGTTCATAATTTCTATTCCTGTGTGTTTACAGGACTGTTAGATCTGGGTCAGGACTATTTCATTATCAGTTCTGGTCAGACATGTTCCAGTCTCCTGATACAGGGGGTGCTATCTCAAAAATGAGTCACTCTGGGGAACCAGAGACCAGCGCTGGAACCTCCAGCCCTAACAGCAAGAGGTATGAATATGTGGAACAGATTGTACTTTAATTAATACATTATAAATGAGTCAGAGCTGCAGTAAGAGGATGAGGTTAATTGGAAGCTCTGTCTCCATTTGCTGTGAGTTAGAGCTGGAGTAAGAGTGTGAGGTTAACTGGAAGCTTTGTCTCCATGCTCTCTTTACAGGGCCCTGCGGAAGAGAGCAGGGTCACCTGTACCCAGCTGTATATCAGTGAAGAGTGACAGGTCAATCAATCAACCATTTCAACTGAGAGAAGAATCCAGACATGATCAGAGGTAAGTAAAGAGGCTGAAAAGAGGCTTTTTTCACCTATCTCACTCTCACTGGACACAGTCTGGTGTAGGTGGGGCAGGGCCACAGCTGGGGGGGTTGAAGGCTGCACTGGGCCTGGCAGGGGGTCCAAGGCTCTAGCCTTAAAAAAGCTTAGTTTTACTGCATGACAGAAATTCACTGACTGTGTTGTGAAGTTCGAATTTTACACATATTAAACTGAAAACTTTGTTAGACTGTTGATCATGTGCATCATTCTCCACGAATGGTTTGAGCTGAAATAAGTTGTGCATATATTTGACAAAAGCTAACATGAAAGAAATGTTTAGTTTTGAAACTTTACCAATTTCATTTGACATAGAAATCAGGTTTTCAATTTACTCAAAAATAAATTTCAAAGCTCAAAAGAGGGAGGAAAAAAATGATCCAGACAGGGTTAAATACTGGCCACCTTTGCTGAGACACAATGTGCTTCGCAAGGAAAAAGCAAAATTATGATAGAAAGTGCTTAATTTCCATATTGAGGCAGGAGTGACAAAAGAACTTGGTCATTATATCAATGAAACAGTAAATTTATGATAATCCTTTGTGTTAATCCATTTTGAATCTGTGAGTGAGATAGAGCTGCAGTAAGAGGATGAGGTTAACTGGAAGCTCTGTCTGTATGTGCTGTGAGTTAGAGCTGCAGTAAGAGGATGAGGTTAACTGGAAGCTCTGTCTCCATGTGCTAAGAGTTAGAGCTGCAGTAAGAGGATGAGGTTAACTGGAAGCTCTATCTCCATGTTTTGATCACAGGGTCCAGGTGGGGAGGGCATGGTCACCTGTACCCAGCAGTATATCAGTGAAGAGTGACAGATCACCGGGTCACCCCATCAACTTCAGAGGGGAATGCAGAGCTGAACCAAGGTAAGAAAACAGATTATACAGGACTCTTTCACTGTACCTCACTCTCACTGGCCACAGCCTGGTGTAGGTGGGGCAGGGGCACAGCTTGGGGGGTTGAAGGCTGCACTGGGCCTGGCAGGGGGTCCAACGCTCAAGCCTTTGAAAAGGTTAGTTTTATCATGACTAAAATCAACTGAATGTGTCATCAAGTTCTAAATTATGCATATATTAAAAGACTGGAAACTTTGTTAGGCTATCGATCATGTGCACCACACTTCCACAAATGGTTTGATCTGAAACAAGTTGTGCACACATTTGACTAAAGCTAACATAAAATAAAGGTTTACAATTTTGAAACTTCACCAATTTCTGTTGACATAGAAATCAGATTTTTACTTTACACAAAAATAAATTTCAAAGCTCAAAACAGGAAGGAAAAAATGAACCAGACAAGGGTAAATACTGGCCACTGTTGCTGAGACAGAATGGGGCTTCACAAGGCCCCAAATAATAGAAAGTTTTTGCTTTCCATATTAAGGCAGGAGTGACTAATGAACTTGGCCATTATATCAATGAAACAGTAAATTTATAATAAACCTGTAAGTTAATCCATTTTGAATCCATATCTCCATGTGCTGTGAGTTAGAGCTGCAGTAAGAGGATGAGGTTAACCGGAAGCTCTGTCTCCATGTGCTGTGAGTTCATTTACAAAGTTGCATTTTATAAATCTGGACAGAACTTTGTAGAATGTAAACAGCTGTTCTTTACTTTAATACTAAAACAGAAATCGCTTCATCCAAACTTCCTAATTTAACAAACAACTAAGTTCATTGCTTAGAAGGAAAATGCTTAGTTGGACAGTTTCATGATACCTTGAACTGTTTGTCAATTTTCAACACCATTGACAAAATTGTCTGTAAAAACAAATATGCAATGTCTGTTTTAACTTTTTGGGTCCAGCAGAAAGAGCAGGGTCACCTGTACCCGGCTGTCTTAGAGCTGCAGGAAGAGGATGACGTTAAGACTTTCTCAGGATGGTGGAAATTTACCATCATCTCAGGATGGTTGTAGATGGTTGTTTGTGGTTTAGTGAAAATGTTTTAGCTGTGACTCAGCCTGCTTGAATCCAGTGGCATCATACCTCACTCCCTCCTTCAGCTTGTTAGATCAATTCAAGTGACCCACACCCTCTGTTTTTGTGAGGCCCTGTTTGGGCTGGCTCAGTTTGAGGCCTGGAGTAGACCTATCGTCAGTAGACCTGTGCTGTGTAGCTCCTAGGTATGAGAACGACATGCATTTCTGCCAGTCAACAAGCTGATGCTGAAATCGACTCATTACAGACAAATCTGTTTTTTTAAATTCTGTGATGTAGGATAATAACAAAATTAAGCCATGTGATCAGCACAGATCACAAGATGAAAACATTGCTCCATTTGGTGTGTACCAAATTATTCCAGAATTATTAACGGAAGCTCAAACCCCTCAATTAACATGTTTGAAAAGACTGATTAATAAGAGACTCTATTTAATGAAACAAGAAGTTTGGTTTTTCAAAATAGCCTAAACATCCATCCACATTTGAACTTTCACAGATAAAAAAAATGTGGTTGGCTAATAAAAAAGAACAACCATAACAACAACAATATTGTCAATGACCCACATATTGAACTAAAGCAAATAAAAAAACCTAATAAAAACTGATTTTTGCCCGCTTAACTTTCGACCAATCAATGAATCGACGAATTGTTCACATCCCTGGTAGTTTTTGTGTCCTTTCTCCAAACACTGAGGGTGTAATTAGAGCCCAGGAGTCTCTTAGCCGTGTTTAGCTAGCCACGTTGCTAACTTGGTTTGTGTGAGACATTGCCAAGAACTGCAGAATATGAAGAGAGGTATCTGACAGTTTTCTAGAGTCAAGTATGTGGTCTTCATGTGTATCGAGTATGTGGTCTTCAAGTTAGTAACAACTGCGTTTGCCATATACAGCATAAGCCAGCTATCTACTGGTACAGATTAAGCCATGGTATTACGCCTTCTCCAAGTTTGTAATATGGCTTGATAAAAGGTTTTATTTTCCTGAAGGGAAGTGTTTTTAAGTCAGTTGTTTGTATCTGATACCACAAAAATAATTGACCAGTTTTGTCTGTGTCACATGTGTTTGTTTCCCCAGACACTGCTGGGATATTTGCTATAAATATGAGCAAGTTTTATCACTCCAGAAGCTCCACTCATAGCTGGAGTTTTGGAGATCTTACTCTTTTCTCCTGACACTGCCCTGTTTTAATCAACACCTGCATTTTGAGACACTTCCCTATATTATCAGTTTATTTAAAATTTTCAGCACCCCATGCTACAATGACTGGAGGTTCACTTTGGTGAGGCAATGTTAGCACAGCCTAAACAGGTAAAAATAGACTGTAAACCAGTAAAATTATGTGTCTCATTGCTCTGTAGTGCCCTTTAGTGGAAAACTGGGCAGCAAATTGGAGGAGCCACATGCATGTGGCAAAAGGTTTACAGCATGGGGCTGAGAACATCATTTGAGAAAACACCCTCACTCCCTGTTGGATGAAGCATGGGCAGGAAGGAGTTCCTTTAAGAACTCTTAATCATGAAATGGGGTTGTGGCATTATGAGCAAAGCCAGGAATGTATTTCATGTCTTAAACACACACCATACATATCCACACAAGCACATTAACACCAGTGATGATATTATGATGGCTCGTTTAGTCCAAACAATAGAGAACACAGCTAGTATTCTACGCTCTCTCAACTCTGCTACTCTCTCAAAAATGCTACATGCTGGTTTCATGCTAAATAGTTTCATATTAGTGTAATGCTAGTTACCTGTTCCAGTTCTGTGCTATTTATTAGTACATTTGCAGCAGTTGCTAATACAGTGCCACAGAGTAGTAAATGTAAGCGTAGTGTTTGCTGTTGCCAATGATGAAACCACATAAAACACAGGAACATGGTATAAAGGATCTTGTAGGTATTAGCTTTACTGCTAATCTACCTCTCTTTCATAAATTATAGAGGCTAATATCCCGACATTCGTCTCTATAATTCATGAAATAGAGGTAGATTAGCAGTAAAGCTAATAGTTGCAAGATGTCTTTTATTTACTTACACAGTATAACAACATCACAATTGAACCATTCATTTCACAAAAGTATGGTCATGATATTTACTGCTGTAATGTTCAGTTTGTAAGCTCACCACTTAGCTTGGTAGGTGTTTGGTGATAAAGAATGGAAGTCTATCACTCTGTGCAAGTAAGATCCACCCATCCATGGTCTAGGGATGAAACAGGCCTTCCTCTTGTGGAAATCTGTGGGTAAATCTGTAATGTTAAGCCAGTGAGCTGAACTGGCTGTTGGATAGTTAAATACTGAGGATACTGCATCACCCCCTTTAACAATTTATTTCATTCTATTTTAGAGAAAACAGAAGGAGAATACATGGTTCGCCAGCTGGCTATGTGTTTTTCCTGCTTTGCTAAAACCACCTCCTTTCCCCTGCAGAGCGTACAGCATCCTATAATATTTAAGCAGGGTCTGGCTGCAGCCACTCCAGACCTCGGCACACAGGCTCCTCCTCAGAGAGGCCCTGCTGCATGTGGAGCCCTGCATCGGCTTGCTCAGGGGCAGGTGGCTCTCTCCTGCACACACCAGAGAAGGTGTATGACATCTTTCTGGCCTGCAGGGTTCTGTGTTTTATCACACAGTAAAGTAGGGCGCCATTTTAGGACCATTTGCTCCTGGAAAACTGGTTTGTTTGTGTCACTGCCTCCACCATACACTCCTTAGTTTCCATAAGGCTGGGGAGACCCAGGCTTCTTCAGAGAAGCTTTTTATCAGGAGCTTTGTGCAGAGGGAACAGTTCTGACAGCAGGATATGTACAATGTTGAAGGAACTAAGACTGTACACCACCTTATAATGGGAGTGATAAAATTAGCTGACGTGGCTGTTTTGGATCTGCCCAGAGCATCACCTTTGATGTGTTTACATGAGCAGGTGCCTTCAGTGGACAAAAAGCCAATCCCGTTCTGCAACAATTGCCATATGGATGGTTTGATTGTCAAAAAGGCTCTGTCCATATGTCTCTGTTTAGTGTAACATATCAACAACTTCAGCTGCCTTTATCTTAACACAAAGAACAAGCTCTGCCTAAACCACAGGACCAGAATGTCACAGTGTGAAGGTTCTAACATAAGCAATATGATAAGCATTATACACAGAATTTTTCCTTCACAATTATGAAACAGATCAGTTATCAAACACTCGGGATGTCATTTTGATAACCTTTAACATGAGGGACCCAGACTCTGGTGTTAGGGTCTTTTCCCATGCTGTTGAGAGAGGGGGCATCGGTGATGATGTTTCTTGAAAGGTTTAAATCGTGTACCTAGTGCTTGAAGATACAGTTAAATTAGAGGCGTGTAATTTAGTCTCATTATAATGAAGTGAACCTTTCTTGAACAATTTTCAATTATCAACTTTTGTTTCACGCCCCAAAGGCTATTTCATTGGTTAATTATATGGTTTGGTACGTTTTACCCACAGGTTCACTGTTTAATATAAGTATGAGTGACCCAAAATACCCACAAACCCCCCACTCCCCATGTGGGTGTACCTGGTTTTTACAAGACAGAGGTCTAATAATTGAGCTTCTCTAAAACAATTTACTACACTCTTCTTATATATTTTTTTCTTAATTCACTGTTTCTATCTGTCGGATCTCTGATTCCTCACAAACCTCTTTGCAGGGTCCAGCAATCAGCCGAGTCCAGCTGTCTGGAACAGAAGAGTCCAGAGAGGAGAGAGCAGTGTATGGATGTAAACCCCACAAAAAAGGTGTGATATCTCTTTATCTATGTATTAATCATCATGGGGTTTGGCTTGGAGAATACTCTTTATTTCACCTCTCTTTTCAAGCTCATAACTATGAGAATGACTAACCTCTCACTCTGATGTGGTGTAATTGCACACATTCAAAGGAAGTGCTCTGCTAAAAACCCCTAATTCCAATAAATCACAATCTCATACAGATTACAGTAAAGGCACATGTTTGTTATGGGACTCAAACTCCCAGCAGCATTGTTACTGGCTATGGCAGGAAGTCCACATTGGTAATGTAACAGCTGTTATGGGACTCAACCACCCAGCAGCATTGTTACTGGCTATGGCCAAAACAATTACTTAGAGATGGTAAACCACTATCACAGACAAGACACAAATACTAGACACACCAACTACACTCTCTTCTAGCGCAGGGTTTAGAGTGCAGGGGACACACACACAGGGTGTCGGGTACAGGAAACACACTCACAGGCAGTAGAGTGCAGGGTGCAGATTCACAGGTATAGGGTGCTGGGAACACACAGGCTGGTGGGTGCAGGATAAAATACTCACAGGGTGTAGGGTGTAAGGAACACACTCACAGGGTGTAGGGTGCTGGGAACACACAGGCTGGTGGGTGCAGGGAATACACTCACAGGGTGTAGGGTGCAGGGAACACTCTCACAGGGTGTAGGGTGCAGGGAACACACTCCTCGTCTGGAGCACAACACAAGAATAAACACAGAGCTGGAATGTGGTTTCAGCCAATCATCCCTTTTATCATAAGCATTTTAAATGTTACTGCAGCCTTTTCTGGGGCATAAAAAATTCCTGAGAATCTGCAGCGGACATGGAGAGCAAAGTTTGTCTTGCATAATGATATGCAGCAGTCTATTTATCCAGATTCACAAAACAATTCAATTACTCTCAAAGCATGATTAATCTGAACTACTGCCTCTACAAAGTCATCAATCAAAAGCAAAAGCTGAACTTAAAAGAACTGGAGTGAATTATCGCACATCTCTTTGTGTGTTTATTTCAGTCACTGTGATACAGCACACCTCTTCATGTGTTTATTTCAGTCTCTCTGATACAGCACACCTCTTCATGTGTTTACTTCAGTCACTGTGATACAGCACACCTCTTCATGTGTTTATTTCAGTCTCTCTGATACAGCACACCTCTTCATGTGTTTATTTCAGTCTCTCTGATACAGCACACCACTTCATGTGTTTATTTCAGTCTCTCTGATACAGCACACCTCTTCATGTGTTTATTTCAGTCTCTCTGATACAGCACACCTCTTCATGTGTTTATTTCAGTCTATCTGATACAGCACACCTCTTCATGTGTTTACTTCAGTCACTGTGATACAGCACACCTCTTCATGTGTTTATTTCAGTCACTGTGATACAGCACAACTCTTCATGTGTTTATTTTAATCTCTGTGGTACAGCACACATCGTCATATGTTTATTTCAGTCTCTCTGATACAGCACACCTCTTCATGTGTTTATTTCAGTCACCCTGATACAGCACTCCTCTTCATGTGTTTATTTCAGTCACTCTGATACAGCACACCTCTTCATGTGTTTATTTAAGTTTCTCCAGTGCACTCTGATGAAGTTGAAGAAGGAGGAGTTGAAACAGTTTCACAGCCATCTGAGTCAGTATTACCCAGAATGCTCTGAGAGACAACAGGCGGACCTTGAGGCCTTGCATGTAGTTGAGAAGATGCTGGAGACCAGTGGCAGTGAGAGATCTCTGAAGATCACACTCCACATCCTGAGGAAAATGAAGCAGAAGGATCTCACTGACTCACTGGAGAGAGATGAGCAGAAGAGTAAGACACTATTTTGTGGAAATCAGTCATTAATATATCAGTATTAGCAACCGCAAACAAGCCACTAAAGAGTGAATGTGTTTGTGCTGTGACTATTCCTTAGTAAACCTGGTCCTGAGAGAGATGTGCAACACACAGGCCCCTTATGTAAGGATATAAATGTTGGAAAAAGCTAATTAATGCAGATTTAAAAAGCTGTGGCAGAATCAGTTCAGCAGTTTGTCTGAAAGAGAAGCCCATTGAGCAAAGTGCCGATTTGAAGGAGTGATTGTGCACTGGCCAATCAGTATGAAACCCAATTTATGATATTATTACTGTTACTAAGGTAATAGAATTGTGTGATCTTAACATACATAGAAAAAGTTCTGAAATTTCATCTAAACTGAGTGGCCCTCTGCACCAGGTTGTGAAGCTGCCTGTACAGTTTAGAGCAGATATACCTGATTATTTATACTGCTATGATGGGTTGAGATATATTTATATATATATATATATATACATATATATACACACACACACACACACATATATATGGAGCAGTGACGGCTGCTGGTCTTTCAAAGAGGGGAAGGTCATTTTCGGCTTACATCATAAAATTTGTCAATTTATACATAAATTCTGCCCTCCGTTCCTTTTCAAGAAAATGGTCTGTGACCTTATCATGTTTCTGTGAACTCCCTGTAATTCCCCTTGTTGGATGATTCACGACTCTCATCATGCCCCCAAAATGATAGCTCCTGCCGGCCAAGCAAGGAAGTCACATCAATAAGGCGGTTTAGGAAGGCCCTGTTTTGTTTGACTGTTTCATTATGTTTTGCCACTTGAATGCGAGCACCTTCATTAATTGCATTTTCAATCCTGACCCTGCCCAGGCAACTTAACCTTGCAAATGCACTCACATGTTCATTGCTCTTTTCATGCCTTTTATATGCCTGGTCAAAGTTAGACAGATCCCCAAAACCCAATTTTGACTAGACAAGACATTCCTGAGATGGTTTCATCAAGAGGCATGGCCAACAGTACATTTCCATGTCACAGCACTTCCAGTCAGCCAGCTAACTCTGTCATACCAGGAGAGCTGAAAAGACCTTTTACTTTTCCCTACTTTTTGCACCAAGTTTCTCCTCGTAAGGAAGACTATCAAATGGCTTTGCCAAAAGGTTGACAATATTAGCATTGTCTGCCATCGTGTGCACCTTGCTAGCTAGCTAGTTCACTCTGACCTAGCCAACAGTATGACTGATTGAAAGATCTAATGAAATGATATTAAACTCGAACAAGGAAATGTTGAAATTCTGTTAAACTGAAACACGGAAATACAATGAGTGTATTTTATTTACAGTGTAAGAAATGAACAAGTAATTTTGCCAAGCAAATACCAACAAATGGGTTGCGGTTTGTCTTTCGACTTCACTTGCAAAATCCGCAATGGGACTAAGGTGAGCTGTCAAGTGACAGTGTATATCTCAAAATAGCTGTCAATCAAAACGGGTTTCAGCCTTTCGACTGATCCTCCAATCATCATGTGGAAGCTCAGCGTCCAGGTCAGCCGAGGCCTGCCCACAACTCCATTCACCCCCAGAGACGCTGAGCGGGACAAAATCGTGGCATTTATCCAATGACCATCGAGTTTCGAGGCAATAAAAAAAACTGTTCTATGCAGTCCCATTGAAGTGCATGGACGCTATAGACCATATATGAAAACGGTGCTACGGGAATGTATGAGAAGTTAACAACATCGAGTCAGTCGATTTGTGATAAGTAGCTGATTCTGAACGAACTCGTCTTCAAGATGAACGTGTTCTAATGCATTTGTAGTCTATGAAATGTTAACACAACCATACATATTTGACCATTTAATTTTTGACATTTTAGGCAAATTTGAGCTTCCCTTGCAGTCTTACAGAAATCGCCTCTGATATGGATCTAGTATTATCTGTCTGTACATGTTCACTTAATCTCATAGATTCACTTAATCTCTTAATCTCATTTCACGTTGGTAAGACCTTAAGCTCTATAGTTCCCCTATTTTGGTGTGTCTTCATGAACAAGGCAGAATCTATTTCTGTTCACCACTTGTGCAGATTGTTGGAGTGATGTGTAACATACTGTGTGACATAAAATATTGTGTCAAGGGGAAAAGTTTGTAACAATTTTTTCAACTGATTATTATACTCAGTGGTGTCACATGTGAACTTTTAAAAAAAGTAAATTATCTGTCGTATTTCCTCTTTTCAGAAAAACTCACAGGAGCCCAACAGACACTGAAGTCTGATCTGAAGAAGAAGTTTGAACCCATATTTGAAGGTTTAGTACAGCAGGGCCACCCAACCCTCCTCAATGAGATCTATACAGAGCTCTACATCACAGAGGGGGGAGGTGGGGGGGTCAATAATGAACATGAGGTCAGACAGATTGAGGCAGCATCCAAGAGACAAACCACACAGGAGACTGCAATCCTCTGCAATGACATCTTTAAACCTTTACCTGGACAGGAGAAACACATCAGAACTGTGCTTACAAAGGGCATCGCTGGCATTGGGAAAACTGTCTCTGTGCAGAAGTTCATTCTTGACTGGGCGGAAGGAAAAGCCAATCAGGATATTAATTTAATCTTCACTCTTCCTTTCCGAGACCTGAACTTAAAGGAGAGGAAATTCAGTCTGATGCAACTCCTCCAGCACTACTTTCCACAGCTGAAAGAGATTGAAAGTATTGAACATGATAAAGTCAAAGTTGTGTTCATCTTTGATGGTCTGGATGAGTGTCGACTTCCTCTAGATTTCCAGAACAATGAGATCTGCTGTGATGTAACAGAGTCAGCATCAGTGGACGTGCTGCTGACCAACCTCATTAAGGGGAATCTGCTTCCCTCTGCTCTCCTCTGGATCACCTCCCGACCAGCAGCAGCCAACCAGATCCCTCCTGAGTGTGTCCACCAGGTGACAGAGGTACGAGGGTTCAATGACCCACAGAAGGAGGAGTACTTCAGGAAGAGAATCAGAGATCAGAACCTGGCCAGCAGAATTATCTCACACATAAAGTCATCCAGGAGTCTCTACATCATGTGTCACATTCCAGTCTTCTGCTGGATTTCTGCTACAGTTCTGGAGACATTGTTGGGTAAAGCAGACACTGGAGAACTGCCCAGAACTCTGACTGAAATGTACACACACTTCCTGCTCATTCAGACCAGTGTGAAGAATCAGAAGTATCATGGCACCAATGAGACAAACCCAAAGAAGATCTCAGCATCAGATGCAGAAATGATCCTGAAACTGGGGAAGCTGGCTTTTCTACAGCTGCGAAAGGGCAATCTGATATTCTATGAAGAGGACCTGAGAGAGAGTGGCATTGATGTTAATGAAGCTTCAGTGTACTCTGGGGTGTGCACAGAAATCTTTAAAAAGGAGTCTGGGTTGCATCAGGAGAAAGTCTACTGCTTTGTGCATCTGAGCATTCAGGAGTTTCTGGCTGCCTTGTTTGTGTTTCATTCATGTGTAAATGAGAACAGAAATGCACTCAGACCAGAAGAGTCAAGACCTAAAACTGACAGAATGCAGCTGTCTGAGTTACACAGGAGTGCAGTGAATCAGGCCTTACAGAGTAAGAATGGACACCTGGACCTTTTCCTCCGATTCCTTCTGGGCCTCTCACTGGACTCCACTCAGACTCTCTTAGGAGAACTACTGACACAGACAGGAAGCAGATCACCTGTGTCAGACCCACTGACAGAGACAGGAAGCAGATCACTCATAGACTTTTTCAGAAGACTATTCAGACAAACCGGAAGCAGATCACCTGAACCAGACACATTGACAGACATAGAAAGCAAATCAGAGAGCATAAGGAAAACAGTCCAGTACATTAAGCAGAAGGTCAGTGAAGAGTCTTCAGCAGAGAGGACCATCAATCTTTTCCACTGTCTGAATGAACTGAATGACAACTCTCTCGTGGAGGAAATCCAGACTTCCCTGAGATCAGGAAGACTTTCTGATAAAGAACTGGAACCGCACCAATGCTCAGCTCTGGCCTTTGTGTTACTGATGTCAGAGGAGGTCCTGGATGAGTTTGACTTGAAGACGTACAACACATCAGCAGCAGGTTATCAGAGACTGGTACCAGTAGTGAGGAACTGCAGGAAGGCCAAGTAAGAACTGTTACATCATTCACAATGCAGATGATTGACACTGATATTTCCATAAAGTTTATAATTGTGTGAGAATAAAGTGCATGAATATAGCTCACCTATATCATGACCAGAAGCGTATCTACCTTCAGAAAATGTTCATGAATAATATTTCAGAAGATAATATTTCTGTTCAATTTTCATATACCCCTTGGTGTATGTAGGAAAGGAAAACCAATGGTAAAATACTGTAATCTGAATGTGATATTTTAGTTTAACAATTGGCCATGGAGGATGCAGAAAATAATCTTCAATTTGAAATTCATTCAATCGCATTTTTATACTTCCATCTTAAATGCCAAACCTCACTGCAATGTAGGTCAACCTCATCTCCACAGCATCCTCTCTGAATGTGGAATTTGTGCTCTAGGTATAGAGGTAGGGGTTGGGGGGGGTGACAGCAGTAGGCGTGGGGTTTGACCTGGCCCAGCCATTTCCTGGCCCCTGTACAAACTCTGCCCTCTTCTAGGACCCTCCTGGTGTCACATTTGAACTAAACAAACCATGTTACAGCACTGAGGTCCTATACGGCTTCCTTATAGTGCTGCACAGTGACCCGTTTGTTCTCCATCTCAGACAGGGGCTCAGTGGTGAAATAACTAAGGGACTCTTATCCTTCCCCTCTCTATAGAGGTTCCAGAACCTCTCCAGGGCATTAGCATTTTAAAGCTAACCTCAAAGATGTCAGTGGGGCCTGTAACCTTCACCTCCAAACAGGTCATGCTGGGCATTTTGGTCTCTGTCTGTGAAGGATGGGTGGGGTGTTGTGCCATCCTTATTGTTCTGTCCACTGGCTCTGCCATGCGAAATTTGATCCGCCTGGGAAATTTGATTTTGGCCTGATGCAACATTTGGTTCTGAACAGCTGATATAACGTCTCTATTGAAAAATAAAAAAACTAAAAGGCAAATACATATTTTACAAAGGGGCATGCTTTGTAAGTATTAGTGATTAAAGTCTCTGGTGAAATTATAGTGACAAGCAAACGATGGTGGTGAACCTTAAGATTCAACCTGGTGGATGTACAAATTCATGAGTCAAATTCCTGGTTCTGAATGCTGGCCAGGGTGCATATTTACTTACACAATCATAAACAGTAAATGCAGCGATCTGACCAGCTTTCCTGTGGTCATCTTTATTATGAAAGCCAAATCGTCCAATATTACAGTGAAAAGAATCATTTTGTCCATTGAAAAAACATCATGATCCAGTGGTGTTCACTAGCTAGCATTTTCACACTATTTCTGTCCGCATTTCCAGTGGGGGTTTTTTTTTATGTTTTTTATCTTGACATTGAAAGATGGATATCGTTTTCCTTTGTTATCAGCTCCTGGTTATCTTCACGTGTATTTAAGGTATCTGTATGTGCTGTAGGTTTGATCTTTGAAAAATTAAATTGGCTAGCAATAATGCAGGCCAGGCAACACTGTCAGACACAACTCCGTAACTTGTCATACAGTCATATTAGATGTCAGCTTCAATGTAGTTACCATCATCTTCAATAAATCCTCATTAATCGTAAAAATCAACAAACTGCACTAGAATGATTTAACTGCCGCTCTCTTCATGAGGTAGAATAAATGGTCTTGCAAAACTGAAAGTGATTTAATTTCCCAACGTTCTAAACATTAGAGCATCCCTGCGTTGTGATAGCAACAGATGCTCTGCCCGCTGTTCAGAACCCATTGTTGTGTCAGGTAGGATCAAGTTTCCTGAACGGATCATATTTCGCATGACAGCTCCTCTGTTGTCAGCTGGATGCCCGGTGCTCCTTGCGGCTCTTTTGACGATGGTTGTGGAGTTGGACTTGGCAGCGATGCCATCTTCCTCCCCAGGTCCTCATGAGATGAACAGTGTTGATATCTGCGGGAGACTCAAGAACAATCCAAACACAGCTTGTGAAACCAGCATTACAAGATTATTACATCTTTCACCAAGAGTAAGCAAAGGGTCTTTGCTATTCTGGCTAAAAGGACACTTAATCTAAAACTGTGACTCACAGTAGAGATAATGATGGTGTATTCTGTTATGCAGTCCTGTCTTTAAATATGATCACATCGTGTGAAGCTGTTCTCTACACACAGAATGTATCTGATGCCCAGTCATTTGATTGAGTTAGGAACTCACTCACCACTTTCCTAATGGTCATGTTTGCTGATGACATGTTCATGTATTTGACCTGTGTTTAGACACTCACCACCAGGGTGCTGCTCATTCTCTCAAAAAAATATTGATTCTTTGGAGTTTCAAAAAAGATCACTCCAGGAAACTAAATATCCCACACTTATGGAATTACACATTTTACAAAATTGTTTTAAAAATCAGTTTTGTTATTGCTTGTGAATTAGTAAATAGTGTTCAAATCTCTATGTCTCAAATACTCAGACAAAATTTAACTTAGATGCTGTGTATGAAAAGCTATTACAACCGTGTTCTGGTCCAACAGTGGTGTGGACCACTTATGTGATATAAACCATTGGTTGATCCAAGATTTAGATGGGCTTGTTTTATTACTCCAAGCAACCATTTGATCAAAGTTCCTGACTCTTGAAATGCTGGTTGGGTCAAACATAGACATCATATTGGTTAAGGAGGTGTGATACAGTTTTGTTGGGGCCTGTAAGGTCATAAATTTGACTTCTCAGAATTCATTGTGAATAGCTTCTAGGAAATAGTTATTTCACTTCTATTGGCTGTAACCATAAATATTCCCAGGTAAATAAACAATTCCAAAACTGACCATCTATCGTGAAAAATGCTAAATCATAATGATCTGCAGGGTTGAGATTAGATAAAATAACTTATATTTATGGTTTAAAAAAGAAGCCTAGTTGAGTATTGAATCCTTTCAATAATTTATCGACCATCCCTTGACTCTTGGTGAGATTCTCCTATAATTCGTCCAAGTACGTTTTCAGATTATCCAGCCAATTGTTACAGACAGGCCATTTCTTACTGAGATCTAATGTTGTCCCTTTAAGAATGGCAGGAGATCTTATTAGTCCCAAATGAGCCTGTTATGATGCTGTATATTTTTTGTTAAAATAATAAATTTTAGATAATATTTTATAATCTTAGATTTACTGAGTCCATTAAAAGCACTTTGGCTTATTTGGATACAATGTTTTACGAGGGTTGACATTGTTTAATTAACGAGAGAGTGGTTTGACTCTGTGACCCGGAGAGTGATGAGTGAGTGAGTTGGATCGACGCTATTTCCAGTGAGGTTTGTGCGCACAGTTTGGCGGCGTCTGGTAAATCCTGGAAACGGATCTCCCAAAACTTGTCCACTCCCCTCGAATATTGCTTTTTTTCCCAACTGTTTTCTTGTCCTTGTTCATCCTTAACTACTAAATTGTGCGACAACGTGACGCTCAGGCCAGGCTGTCGGGATCTTTTAGAAAACGCTGAACAAACCAATTGGGGGTAGCGAACTGTTGCCTTCGCAATTCCAAGACCGGGCTGTCCATCCACGGCGACAAGAGCGAGCTGGCCGTGGAATGAGAAGCTCCGGCGTTGGGTACAAGCGGCGGAGGCAACGTCAGTCCTCTTTTCTTTCTTATTGTATTTAAACATAACTTGTGTATCAACTGCAAGGCTAAAGACTTGGCTCCAGTATTTAACATTGATTTGACTGCATGCCAAATTTAAATATGATTATCAAACCTACTTTACTGCTGTCTCATATGACTGTCTATGATTGAGTTTACTTTGTAAAGGTACCAGAGTCAGACATGACGGCGCCATTTTGAGTCCCTATAGATTCACAATTCTAGCTCTGTGGTAACCCCTCATCACTCCATGTGGGACAAAGCAAAATATTTTACTCACAGTTACATTTATCCTAGTTACATAAATTCATGTCATGGAACTGGACACAACTAGGTAAGAGACAAACAAGTCACAACTTAAGTCAACTTAGGCTATGTGTCAGTGGGCTAAATTATGGCAGTGGCAAGTGAGCTTTTCTATCAATTGCAGCTTTGGTTGTAAATCAGTGTTTTATTCATTTTTCAAAGAAAAAAGTTGAACATGGTCTAAGATGCACAAAATGCAATAAAATATTTTTTTTATTGTTTATATTTATTGTTGTATTGTTTTTTGAATCAGATAATTATGATTAATAACTTCTGATCACTAATTTGATCAGAAGCACCTGTGAATGTTCTGAAATGCAGACCTGATTATAAACAAGCTCTGAAACTGACTGATGCCTGAAAACAGGGAAAGCAGACTAGTAGCCTAGAATATTGCTTTTTGGTTCTGTTACTTTCTCTTTAATTTTTTCAGAGAATGGCAGATAAGTACCAGAGTAAATATTTTTGTTTCTTATCTGAGCACTTTCATTGTGTTTAACGTCAAAAAATGATTTTAGTTTCCTGCTGATGGCTCAGTGATGTGCACTGTTTTGACACTGGTGTTCCTACGTTGGTGTTTTTTTGGTAAAATTCATGAAACCAATAACTATCAATCAGTTTGGTCACAGGTCATTGAGAAATGATCACCACCAGAACAGACACACTGCACTGCTGATCAGATGTGAACTAAAAACCCCCTTGCCTTCCTGTGAATACTCCTGTGAACCTTTATCTGTGTGTTAATGTTTGCTTTTTTACTCTCATTGGAAGGAAATACCAACTTCTCACAAGTTGTCGAGCTAACTCACTATTCACTCTCAAGGTTGGAATTTGCTTTAATAATGAAATAAAGTATAAAAGGATCTGATAACTCCATCCTTAGCCCTGCTGTCCACGCTTGGCTCAGGGGCATGAGTAGGGCCATGAGTGAGGCTTAAAGCCCAGAGTTAGCCTGAAAAAGACTGTGGAAAAGGTAGCTGGGCCATTAGCCCCAATTCTGACAGAACTGAATAGAGGAAAAGGGGCTATTTGGGTCAGAACCTCAGCTGTAGAACTGTCAGACTTGAGCAGGACATCTTATTCTCAGGTGTAAAGTGCATTGAAGATCTTACAATCCTCATTATCACTCTTTATCAGTGAGCACTATCAATACTACATTTAAAATGTTAAATGTTAAATATTAACACATCACCTCTTTCTTTCAGACTTGGCAGCTGTGGTCTCACAAAGAAGTCCCGTGAAATTGTGGCCTCAGCTCTCCAGTCATCGAACTCACCCGTGAGAGAGCTGGACCTCAGCTACAATAACCTGGGAGATTCAGGAGTGAAGCTGCTCTGTGCTGGACTGAAGAGTCCAAACTGTAAACTACAGACACTGGGGTGAGTAGTGCTGTGTACTTTGTGACCTTTAGTAAATAGTTAGTGATTATGGCTCCAAACTGTAAAATACAGAAAATGGGGTGAGTAGTGCTGTGTACTTTGTGACCTCTAGTGAATAGTTTGTGAATATGGCTCCATACAGAGAAATCTTAACACAGCTCCTTCTCTCAATCAAACCGCTCTCTCCAATCCTCATTATCACTCTTTATCAGTGAGCACTGTCAATACTACATTTAAAATATTAAGTGTTAAATATTAACACATCACCTCTTTCAGACTCAGCAGCTGTGGTCTTACAAAGAAGTCCTGTGAAATTGTGGCCTCAGCTCTCCAGTCATCAAACTCACCCGTGAGAGAGCTGGACCTCAGCTACAATAACCTGGGAGATTCAGGAGTGAAGCTGCTCTGTGCTGGATTGAAGAGTCCAAACTGTAAACTACAGACACTGGGGTGAGTAGTGCTGTGTACTTTGTGACCTTCAGTAAATAGCTAGTGATTATGGCTCCATACAGAGAAACCTTAAACAGCTCCTTCTCTCAATCAAACTTCTCCTCTCTCCAGCCTTCCTTCCTTTGTCCACATTGGTCCCATCCCTCTCTTCTTACTCCTGTATCACAGCAAAGTAAAGCAGAATCGGGTAATTAAGTGCTACAGTGTGTCACGGCCTGCCTAGGCAGAGATAATGCAAGCCTACGATAGCTCTCAGCTCACCAATTACGGCCATGTTGTCTATAGGGGAAACTGATCTCTGGTAAAAAATATTGCCAGGGTGCCGTGCAAGCTAAACACTTCCGGCTTGCTTGTACATGCAAAAAGAAAAGAGTCAACATTACCTCAAAGCTGGAGGGAACCGCGGTAGCTCCTCACAGGCCAGTCCTCCTTCGTTGCCCCGTGGCGAACAGCCCGGCTCCGGATGGGCGAAGTTGGATTGGGTTTGCTTGCCAACTTCCTCCAATGTTTATTCGTTTAGGTTTTTCTTAAAGGTCCATAGATTTTCGGCAGCGGTTTGTTCGTTCATTCAGTGTCCAGTGCTTGGCTTCCTTGACATCTGAAGTGTTGCGAAGAGGAATCCCAATCTTCAGAGAAGACGGTAGATTACAAAGTGATTGACCAACAAAAAATGGGGAAACGGCGTCCAGACAGGAGCAGCGTCTACCAGCAGCAGCCCCATTGGTGCCCAAAATCCCACCGGAAATAGCTTAATCTGACTGCATCACAGGGTCAGGGGGTCAAACCACCGTCACCTCGCTTAATATCATCAACTGACATTTCCATCATTGCACCACAAGCAAGCCGAAATATTTTATGGACCCACTAATTTTAACACACACAAATCACACGAATAATAAAAATAATCCTCTCATTTAGGGGAACCGATATGAACTTCCTGGCACTCTTAAAGGGATAACATCCTAATTTTAGCATAAATGGCCTGTCCGTAATAAGTGCCACAGAATGAATTTATGCTAGATGTATGACATTGACAGTCAGAGTTTAATCATACTTCAAAATGTGGGTATTTATACAGACTATACTGAGGTATCAAAGGCTTTCCAGGTACTGGGAAAAATCACTCAATTCCAAAGAATTACTGAGCACTTTCCATCCAGCATATTATGAGAGTTTGAGGATAAGGAGACTGTGACACCTTTGGATGTTTGGGAAATGAATAATGCACTGATTTTCAAGACCCAAAGAAAAATATGAGCATGTTTTAAGATGCATAAAGTACAATAAAATAATTTTGTTTCCTGAATCAGACTGATAATTGTGATTACAAACTGAAATCACAATATTTAGCAGAATAATTGGATTAGAATTTTAAACATAATCATTTATTTTTGAAGTTCAGGCCAGTAGCTTGATCAGAAGCTCTTGTGAATGTTCTGAAATGCAGACCTGATTATAATCAAGCTCTGAAACTGACTGATGGCTGAAAACAGGGAAAGCAGACTGTAGTAACCTAGAATATTGATTACTTTTTGGTTCTGTTATTTTGTCTTTCATTTTTTCAGAGAATGGCAGGTAAGTATCAGAGAGTAAATATTTTTGTCTCTTATCTGAGCACTTTCATTGTGTTTAACATCAAAAAATAATTTTAGTTTCCTGCTGATGGCTCAGTGATGTGCACTGTTTTGACATTGGTGTTCCCACATTGGTGTTTTTTGGTAAAATTCATGAAACCAATAACTATCGAAAAGTTTTGTCACAGATCATTGAGAAATGATCACCATCAGAACAGACATGCTGCACTGCTGATCAGATGTGAATTAAAAACCCCCTTGCCTTCCTGTGACTACTCCTGTGAACCTTTATCTGTGTGATAATGTTTGCTTTTTTACTCTCATTTTTAAGGAAATACAAACTTCTGACAACTAGTCAAGCTGACTCACTATTGACTTATTGACTATCTTAAGGCTGGAATTTGCTTTAATAATAAAATACAGTATAAAAGGATCTGATAACTCCATCCTTAGCCCTGCTGTCCACACTTGGCTCAGGGGCATGAGTTGGGCCATGAGTGAGGCTTAAAGCCCAGAGTTAGCCTGAAAAAGACTGTGGAAAAGGTAGCTTGACCATTAGCCCCAAATTCTGACAGACCTGAATAGAGGAAAAGGGGCTATTTGGGTCAGAACCTCAGCTGTAGAACTGACAGACTTGAGCAGGACATCTTATTCTCAGGTGTAAAGTGCTGCAGTTGGAGAGTGTAACACAGACATCTTCCTCAGAGCATTGTAGATCTTACAATCCTCATTATCACTCTTTATCAGTGAGCACTATCAATACTACATTTAAAATATTAAGTGTTAAGTATTAACACATCACCCCTTTCTTTCAGACTCAGCAGCTGTGGTCTTACAAAGAAGTCCTGTGAAATTGTGGCCTCAGCTCTCCAGTCATCAAACTCACCCATGAGAGAGCTGGACCTCAGCAACAATAACCTGGGAGATTCAGGAGTGAGGCTGCTCTGTGCTGGACTGAAGAGTCCAAACTGTAAAATACAGACACTGGGGTGAGTAGTGCTCTGTACTTTGTGACCCTCAGTAAATTGTTAGTGATTATGGCTGCATACAGAGAAACCTTAAACAGCTCCTTCTCTCAATCAAACTTCTCCTCTCTCCAGCCTTCCTTCCTTTGTCCACATTGGTCCCATCCCTCTCTTCTTACTCCTGTATCACAGCAAAGTAAAGCAGAATCGGGTAATTCAGTGGTAAAGTATCAGAGTAAATATTTTTGTTTCTTTTCTGAGCACTTTCATTGTGTTTAACATCAAATACATTTCGGCCTCGTCAATTTTACAGGAGAGCACAAAAACCGAGGGCGGGCAGTATTTTTTCAAAAATGAGATAATGGTGGATTCGAATTCCTGAAGTGCTTATGCATAATCTCCCTTTTTGTTGAAACTGAAAATAACTTCTAAGTATGAAAAATTCAATGAAATATCGAGGCAAATTGGTCCTCCATGAACTGACGAGGGACGTCATCAACTCAGCATTATGTTGTACTATCAAACCAAGCGATTGCATATCATATAGGTTCGTCTTCTGATACAGTTATGCAGCTAAAGATCTCCCGGTCACATTAGCTCTGATGTCAATTCGCAAAACAAAACAATTTTGATTAAAAAAGTAACTGCTTGATTTATGACTGAAACCGGCATGTTGTCTTTCTATGGTGCATAGTTCCGCTTGCTTTTCTTCTTCTAGGCTGCGTTCCAATACTCAAATTTGTCTCCTCCTTTCCTCCCCTCCTTTCCTCCGTGCCCCGGAAGCTAATTATGTGTCCTCCTTCCCTCCACTGTTCCAAAACGAAATCTCGCCTCCTCCTTTCTCGTCTCCTCCTTTCCTCCAAAGGAAGGATACATCGATGGCTGCGTTCCAATACTTTTTCTCGTCTCCTCCTTTCCTCCCCTCCTTTCCTACCCCGGAAATATGTCGGAAATATGTGGAGGAAAGGAGGAGAGGAAACGAGCGGAGGAAAGGACAAAAGGAGGAGATGAATCGAAAATTGGAACAGCTAATCTGATTCGCACGTCATCAAAGTCGACGTCGGCTATTGATGAAGTAATAATTTCGACTGACTCTGAGTATACCAAAGCCAATCAAAATATTCTGTGGGATAGTCTTTTAACCTGACTGGTTGTGAGCACAATGATGTCACCCAGAAATGTGAAAAGACTTCTGCGGTAGGATACATCGATGTATCCTTCATTTGGAGGAAACAAGAAAGGAGGAAAGGAGGAGGCGAGATTTCGTTTTGGAACAGTGGAGGGAAGGAGGACACATAATCAGCTTCCGGGGCACAGAGGAAAGGAGGGGAGGAAAGGAGGAGATGAATTTGAGTTATTGGAACGCAGCCGATGTATCCTACCGTGGAAGTCTTTTCACATTTCTGGGTGACATCATTGTGCTCAAGACCAGTCAGATTAAAAGACCATCCTACTGAAAATTTCACCATTTAAAAGTTCTAAAACATGACAAGGGATTTACCAACACTGAAGGATAAGTGCCAGAACAGTAATCCGGTGATTTACAAAAATGGGAAAACAGTTTTTTTTTTTTTTTTGCGTTTTCAAACATATCCACATTGACGCGATACTTTCACGTTTTTGAGATAGGAATGGTAATTTTACCAATGTAAAATTGAGCGAGTTTATGTTGCGGTAAGTGTATTTATTCCATATACAAATGTTTATGTTACATCATAAGCAGAATGCGAGAAAATGACATTTGTATTTTAATACATGAAAAGGGCTGGCAGTGTTAAAGAAGCGTGATTGACTTTGGTATCCTCGGAGTCAGTCGAAATTATTACTTCATCAACAGCCGACGTCGACTCTGATGACGGGCGAATCGGATTAGCTGTTCCAATTTTCGATTCATCTCTTCCTTTCCTCCACTCGTTTCCTCCCCTCCTTTCCTCCGCATATTGCTGGGGTAGGAAAGGAGGGGAGGAAAGGAGGAGACGAGAAAAAGTATTGGAACGCAGCCCTAGTGTTATCATAAAGGTAGTGCTGAATGTTCATTGGTTCACACCAACGTGCTGTTTGACAAGTTAGTCACCTTTCTTGTTTACTTCTTTGGAAAAGTTTATTTGCGTGTTGTTAGAATCATGGATTACGATAAGGGTGGCGGCAGCTCTCAAACATATTAATTAACTGAATCTCTCCGGTGCAAGAGACGGAACTCAGTGGGAAGCACTGGTGAGAGATTACTTTCTTGAGGTGGAGGAGGATAACATGCACCTTGTGCTGTCAGACTTGGAAGATGAGGACAGCAGTGATGAAGAAACCATTCCCGACATGGATAAAAGCTCTGTATGTAAAAGAGGTCACGAAGCGGATTTTGAAGAACCTACAGATGATGATGATGCAACTTTCACTGACGAAGCCAAAGTTACAATGCAGTTAGTTGACGTTACTGACTAAATGTGACCAACAACTTACAGAAATGGTCAATTTCACCTGCGGTAGCGGTCAAAGGCGAAAAGAAAATTCAAAGCTCGGCCAGGAATCCTGTACAAACAAACTGCCTCATGAACGCATCTATGAGCTACCATGCACTTCTATTTCATGTGCCCAGACAATCACTGTAGCCCTTCCCTGTTTGTCCTCCACCTATAAAAATGTAAATAAATCCCCACACCACTCCCAAGAACAATGGGAAGGATTCAAAGCCATAATCAGCCATTAGTACTCCAGCCTTTCAGATGCAATTGCATCCTGGGATAGCTTTTTGGTCATAGCTGAGTAGGTGAGAATTAGAGCAATGCCACTTTGAACACACATAAATGCTGTCTTTAATATAAAACAATAAGGAGAGCAACTGTTCATGTACTGAAGTCACAGAATGACTAAGAGACATGCAAAGAAAGGCTGAGAATGAGAAGAGTAAAAAAGTATCACAATTTACCACAAAATTAATGTTTTAACTTGAATTGTTTTTTTTTTCATATTTTATATAAATTTATGATTTTGTTTTTTCAAAACTGCAAATTCAAAATGACCTTACAAATTGATTAAAGCACTTTCCTAATCTAACCATTATAAGCATCAATTCCTTTTCTAAAAGTGATTTTTGTGCTGAGAATGTATGCAAAAATGAAAACGGCTGTTTTCTCAGAACTGCAGTTTGCAAAAGTATAATGTTCTATTGAACATTACGGCCAAAGTATTACTTCAATCCTGGCAAGTGATACCTCATTTTGTAGCTCTAAATCGGTTATTTAGTATCATGTGATAAAATACAATGTGAATTTTGCGAATGTGGCCCTCAATTATATGTTCGGTCACATTTATGCTAGATGTATGACATTGACAGTCAGAGTTTAATCATACTTCAAAATGTGGGTATTTATACAGACTATACTGAAGTATCAAAGGCTTTCCAGGAACTGTGAAAAATCACTCAATTCCAAAGAAATACTGAGCACTTTCCATCCAGCATATTATGAGAGTTTGAGGATAAGGAGACTGTGACACCTTTGGATGTTGAGCACATTGACCCAGAACCTGGTAAATGCTGGACTGTGATGCCAGTACAGGAGCAGGAGACGTCAGGGCCAGTTGAAAGTGACAAAGTGAACACAGAGTTTGGAAATGCTTTGGTTTCATAGCAGTTTATCATTATCATTCATGCAACTCATAGCTCAACTAAATACTAAAATAAAGACCACAACAAAATTGAAAATGAGCTTTTCTAGCTGTTGCAACTTTGAGAAATGAATAATGCACTGATTTTCAAGAACCAAAGAAAAATATGAGCATGTTTTAAGATGCATAAAGTACAATAAAATAATTTTGTTTCCTGAATCAGACTGATAATTGTGATTACAAATTGAAATCACAATATTTAGCAGAATAATGGGATTAAAATTTTAACCATAATCATTTAGTTTTGAAGTTCAGGCCAGTAACTTGATCAGAAGCTCCTGTGAATGTTCTGAAATGCAGACTTGATTATAAACAAGCTCTGAAACTGACTGATGGCTGAAAACAGGGAAAGCAGACAGTAGTAGCCTAGAATATTGATTGCTTTTTGGTTCTGTTATTTTGTCTTTCATTTTTTCAGAGAATGGCACGTAAGTATCAGAGAGTAACTATTTTGTTTCTCTGAGGCTTAAAGCCCAGAGTTAGCCTGAAAAAGACACCTGGAAAAGGTAGCTGGGCCATTAGCCCCGATTCTGACAGAACTGAAAAGAGGAAAAGGGGCTACTTTGGTCAGAACCACAGCTGTAGAACTGTCAGACTGGAGCAGGATATCTTATTCTCAGGTGTGAAGTGCTGCAGTTGGAGAGTGTAGCACAGACATCTTCCTCAGAGCATTGTAGATCTTACAATCCTCATTATTAAGTGTTAAGTATTAACACATCACCTCTTTCTTTCAGACTCAGCAGCTGTGGTCTTACAAAGAAGTCCTGTGAAATTGTGGCCTCAGCTCTCCAGTCATCAAACTCACCCCTGAGAGAGCTGGATCTCAACTACAATAACCTGGGAGATTCAGGAGTGCAGCTGCTCTGTGCTGGACTGAAGACTCCAAACTGTAAACTACAGACACTGGGGTGAGTAGTGCTGTGTACTTTGTGACCTTTAGTAAATAGTGATTATGGCTCCATACAGAGAAACCTTAAACAGCTCTTTCTCTCAATCAAACTTCTCCTCTCCCTAGCCTTCCTTCCTTTGTCCACATTGGTTCCATCCCTCTCTTTTTACTCCTCTATCACAGCAAAGTAAAGCAGGATAAAACCCCATGAGTCTTAGGGTTGCCAGCTGTGTGTTTCCTGACTATAATTATCTTGTGTTGAAGTTCATTGTGAAAGTGGGATCACGTATGTCTTCTATCCACACACGAGTGTCGAGACAGAAACATGCATTTTATGGTTATTTACCCTGCTTCCTTCTTTTATGGCCCCTTGCCATGCACCCAGACACGGCCTGAGAGAGACAAATGGACTCCACCCCCTTGTAAATACCCCTGAATCAGTGACCAAAGAGGCAGCAGGCTTTTCAAGCATGGCAAGGAGCAGAGCTTTACTCAGAAACTAAAACGAAACACTTATGACAGCCAAAATGGATGTACATTTGGGGTTACCATTTAAAAGCGGAATTGGGCGTGGTGCGACCCTCTTTGCTGTTGGTAAACCCTAAGATGCCCCCAAATGTAGAATCGTTTGATAAACATGCCCAACCACAGGGGGCTATCACCTGTCTCTCTCCCTCTAGCTCCTTCCCCTTCTGGAGCACGTGTGTGTCTGTGTGTGTGTGTGTGTGTGTGTTCGTGCCTTTGCATGTAAGCGAGTGAGCAAACAGGTTTACTTTAGCTATCCTGGAGTTACTCGTTAGAACACCCGCAGAGCCTGCAGCATGTAGGTAGGAGATAGTTTGTCGGACGTGGCGTGCCCTTTTCTTGGTGATCGCATCAGCACTGAATCTCTAATAATTTGCAGAGCTTTACATGGGGAGAGGGAGATTAGACCCTGATTAGATAGCTATTCTATCATTCCCCGATGAGTATCTTTGTGAATTTTCCCATTTTCAACATTAGGGCTGCACATATTGGCATGACAATGGCTGTGTTGCCAAAGCAAATGGTACAGTTAACACAATAACAGAACAATTAACACAATTCATAACAGGGAAAAAAAGGAACAATCATGAAAGCATACAATGAATGACTATTAACTAACACTTATAACATTCCTGCACTGGTGACATATAGAGCAGCCAGGGAGGCTGCGTGTCCTTCACCCAGTAAGATTGGTAATTGTCTCTCCACAGGGAGTGTTTCAAAATTTGCATATATTCTTTTACATTTTTCAAAGAAGTCTTTGTGAATGTTTGTGTAATTTGTGCAGTATAAGAGGAAGTGTAGCTCTGTCTCAGCCTCACCTGTCTCATAGTGATCACATATCCTCTTCTCTTTGGGGCGCCAGGTTTTCTTGTGTCAGGCTGTGATCACTTAGTCTGTATTTGGTTCGGATCTGTCTCTGCTTCATATCTCTGACAGCGGAGAGATTTTCTGCCAATTTGTAATTTCTGCTTAACATAGCAATTTAATGTGTTTTGCGGTTTTGTCATTTTCTTCCAATGTTCCAAATAAGAATGTTTTATTTGATTTATTAATAGGCTGATTTTAATTGAAGCAGTGCTGGTCTGAAACATGTCATTGTTAGTATTGTTACTTGTTATTTGGTTTGTTTGTTTCATGGCCAGCTGACTGAGAGGACTTCTATTGCGATTTAGCTCTTGGTATAGGAAGGCCTTATATTAGAGGGAATTTGGTTTGCTTGTTTTTAGATGAATCCAGAATTTTAATGCTCTTTTCTGAATGTTAATAATCAAAGGGTAACGGCTTAATTCTGCCCTGCATGCATTGTTTGGTGTGTTTCGGTGGACCTGGAGTGCTGTGACACATCAGCATGGGGCAGAAGGGTGGAGATAATAATCTTTGCCCTGGGGAAGCTCTGTATGGCTCTCTCAGCCACTCCGATCACAGAGGCAGCCACCCCCTCCCACTGAGAGGCCAGGTCATTGGTCCCGGTGTGGATGATGATGGTGCCAGGGTTTCCCAGGATGCTGTCTGAGAACTGCTGCAGGGCAGACTTAGTCGTGGGGCACCACAGCTTACACACCCTCCTTTCCGGGAACATGCGTCTCATATCCACATTCTTCCGGTTGGAGTCGGTTAGGAAGGCAGTGTCTGTGGATGGGGCCACTGTGTGTCTGGGGTGGGCAGTGTGTTTGGGTAGTGCAACATGATTGGAGGGTATAGTGTGACTGGAGGCTGTAATGTGATTAAGGGGTGTAGTGTGATTGGAGGGTATCGTGTGATTTGGGGGTGTAGTATGATTAGGGGGTGTCGTGTGATTACGGGGTGTAGTGTGAGTGATGTGTCTTGGGGAAGGAACTGGTCTGTTTTTCCTGGAGGTGGGTGAGGGGGTGTATTTTGTTTAGATATGGGGATAGGAATGGGTGTGGTCTTTCTGGGGAGGGGGGTGGGTGCAGCCTATCTGGGGGAGGGGATGGGCATGACTGTTTTAGGGGAGGGGGTGTTATGTATTAGGGGGTTGTAGGGCCTTGTGAAGCCATGGGTGGTGCCAGGGCTTGCTGTATTCTGGGCTCTGCTTGTTTCACGTCCAGGTCTTGAGGAGGGGCATTCTGTTGTGTTTCCTCTCTGGTCCTGGCTAACTCCCTGTGTAGCTGCTTGTTTTCCTCCTTCAGTGAGCTCACCTCCTCCTGCAGCTGTCTCAGTGCAGTCATGTGCTCCTGTCTGAGCTGGTGGAGCTCCTCTTTCAGCTGCTCTGTCTGGCCTTGCTCTGTAGCGCTGGTCCTGCTGCTCTCCCTGAATTGCGTAAACTCCAGCTCCATCAGGGACAGGCTCTCTCTCAGCTGCAGCAGGCCGTGTGTGGGTCTGGGGGAGCAGGAGGGCTGGGGGGAGTCAGTACTCTGCTGGCTGGACCTGTGTCTGGGGTGCTGGGGACCAAAAGGCTTGGAGGATCATATGTTATTGTTTTATCTGGAGGAGCTGTGATTCTAACCTTTTCTTTTAATTTGAGGAGTCTTTTTTCGAAATCAAAAAGAATTTCTTCATTCCCTTGTATTAGGACAGTACCATTGTGATAAATGTTAATGGTAAGCAGATAACAGTCTGAGTCCACCTCTTCACCTATATTCAGCTGTCGGCCTTTTGAAATCCCATTCTTTTTAATGTTTTTGAATTCCTCACATATTGTGGTCTGCCAGGTTTCTGTCTCTGCAGTGCAGAAAAGCAAATTTGTAATTATTTTGTTTGTCTCCTGTTGTCTCATAGTCCACAATTAATGTCTCTGGACGGTCTTCTATGATTTTGTTTTTGAATAATTTCCTGGCTTTAGCACTCCTGGTACTCTCTGGGTAGATCATCTTGAAGGAGTTCTGCCCTGCCTGCTGCAGCACTCTCTGTTTGGCCAGGCCTAAATGGTTACTTAAAGCCATTTCTTTTTACTAGCCTGTGCTGAGCTGGCCTGTCAATCAAGCAGCTTTCCAACTGTCAATTTTAAGTGTCACTTTTTACAGTTGGGACACACAGCCAGTTGGCTAATGGTAATGCTACACACTTTAATTCAGTGATGTAAAGTAGTTTTTTCACCTTCAGTTTTATTTTGTCCTCTATCTTTTGTCCTTTTTTATAATCATGGTTTGCCTTTCTTATTTTATCCCTTTAAATTTGTAAAGGCTTACGTTTCTTCTGTTTTCTTTTTGTTCCCTTTTTTAATAAATGTCCAAATTCCTTTTTCTTGTTGTGTGTGAATTTGCCCTCTTATTTTCAATCCTTTCTGTCCTTTTTTTGTTGTAATCCTTTCTCTTTTTTCCCCTATTCCTGTCCCTTTACTGTTGGTGATTTAGCTCAGCATTTCCAAAGAATTTCCATTTGCTTTTTTAAATGTAAAAAAATGACCTTATAAATAACTGAACTTATAGAAAGTCAGTAAGTATGTAATGTTTGTTTTGTATTTGTGTTTAATTTGTAGTTTATTTCATTTAATCCATTCTAAAGATGTTTTTTATCAGGAGCTCATCTTTCTGTGATTCACCCTCCATTCAGAACAAATGTTATTCTTTGCCTTTGAGTTTTATATCAATGTAAGTTTTCTTTGTCACATCAGAGAGGCTGACCACATTTGCAAGGCAACTGTTCCTCTTTCTGTTACTCTTCTGCACTGTTGAGATAATATGTGATACAGCCCACATGACAAATGCTGAATTCAAGTGGCCAGGCTCTGTCCATGACTCAGCTTAAATTTTTACAAAAATTACACTGTACCCCCATATGATTATAGGACAGTTTGATGGTGTCCTACTTTGGGACAGAGAGTTCCCCTACCTGCCCTCTGTCTCTATATTATGTTATCATATTCACTTTGCTATTCAGTTAACTCCAGAATTATTGGCACCCCTGTCTGGAAATGCTGTAAAAATACAATAAAAAAATGAATAAAAACATTATTGAGATAAACTCAAAATGCATAGAAGCAAAAAACATTGTAGTTTATGAATGTTCCAATAATTAAAAATCATACATTTATTTAATAAATAAACACCATTCCTCTTTGTAGATCCTTTCAAGATCATTCACATTCTTGGGTTTGTGCTTATCACCTGCCCTCTTCAGTTTAGCCCACAGTTTTTACATCGGATTGAGGTCTGGTGACTGAGATGGCCATTGCAGAACATTGATTTTGTTGTCCCAGAAATATTTCTGTGTGGATTCAGAGGTGTGCTTTGGGTCATTGTCTTGGTGGAAAGTTCACCTACAGCCAAGTCTCAGCCTTCTGGCAGAGGCAACCAGATTGTCAGCCAAAATTGCCTTATACTTGGTGGAATCCATTGAGCCATCGATCTTTACCAGTGCCCGTGGACCTCTGAAAATAAAACAGCCCCAAAACATCACTGACCCATCACCATGTTTCACCGTGGGTATGAGGTGCCTTTGCTCGTATGCATCTGTTTTGGGACGCTAAACATGCCGATGCTTTATCTGACCAAAACATTTCATTCTGGTCTTGGCCACATCTGGCCACAGCACCTTCATCCAATATTTATTGAAATTATTTTTTGGCAAATTGCAAGTGCTTGCTTCTGTGTCTTGGGGTGAGAAAAGGCTTGGTGCTTTTTGAAACCTGGTGACTCCAAGATGGCATCAAGGCCTGCAATTCCTTCACAGTGATTCTTGGGGATTTTTTTGCTTCTCTCACCATCCTCCTCCCTGTCCTAGGGGGAGAATGCATTTGCGTCCTTTACCTGTCAGGTTTTCAGCTGTTCCATGTTTATTAGATTTTTTAAATAGTTGCCCTGACAGTGCTCAGTGGTATATTTACTCCTTTGTGGACCCTCTTGTAGCCATTACCAGAGTTATGAAGGTCTACAACCATCTGTCTCTTTTAGACTGCCATTTTTTTTTTTTGTTTTCTTTATGTTGTTGGATGGCGAGGGTATTTTTATGCGTGGTACCTCATTTTTAAACCCCAGTGAAACTGGAAGTGATGTAATGATACAATATAGTTCCCTAACTCTTAGATGAACCTAAATCAGATGAATTTCATTCCTGGTTTAAATTTGGTAGATTTTATTTATGATAATCTTTAGGGGTGCCATTAATTGTGAAACTTTGATTTGGAGGAAACTGATTTTTAATTGAATTGATGAATGATTTTGGTTGGCTAAATTGAAACATGAATACACTACAGTATTTGTTGAATGTTGGCATTTTGAGTTCATCTCTATAATGTTATGTATTTTTTTGTTGTATTTTTACTACATTTTCGGTCAGTTTTCCTGTGTGTGTTCTACACATGAGGATAAACATAAGAGTTAGAGCTGGGAGAGTAAGAGAGGGAACAATGGGTTCTTCCTAGTTTTATAACTTTCATTGCCCATTGCATGTGTCTGGGGTTACAGAATTTGCTGACTGTAACTGAGGATGTCAGGCTGAGGCGGTGCTATAAACATCAGTGGTGTTTCCTGTGGAGTGTGTGGAAATGTAGTTCCATTGTCCCTACACCCCCCTTTGGTCTCAGGATGCGGCTTAAGCCAGTATTCCTTTAGAGTGCAAAAGTCATTCAACATTCCACAGGTCCAGGTCAAGTTCATTTGACAGGTCATGACAGTTTGGCAAATCTGGGCAGTTCATACACAGCTGTAGACATCTGGGCAGTTATGTGTAACATTTAACCAATCATGAATAACATATCAAAAGAGAACACTACTAACAGTCAAGGACTGACTATGAAGGTACAGTCATAGCTACTGACAAACACAATCAATAAAACATAATGGAAAATAAGAAAACAGCAGCACCTGGGTTTATGCTTTAAGTGGTCAGGAGTGTTAGTGAGGTAGAGTATGATTTGTCAGTGATCCAGTCATGAGAAGTGTGAGGAGGGTGTCCTGTGGATCAGATGAACTTTTGACTACAGTTTGAGTTCTGGTCTGGCCCAGACTGGACTGGACTGTTTAGTCATTTCAGACAGGAGCTGCTGTGGAAGGGTGATTCCTGGCTGTTACCCACAGGTACTCTTGTGCTGGTCTGACAGAGACTGTTTATCCTGGTGACTGTATGAAGAAATAGAAATACAGACATAATGATCTCATTTCTAGTTGCTATAGGCAATAAAATCAATGGCAGTTCGTTTCTGAAGAATTGTGTTTTTTCCCTTCAAATTATAAAGTATTGATGATGGTGTCAATATGGTCTCAAACTGTTCCAACAATATCAGTAAGGTATCAATAAGATCTTGATACCCATCCCTAGTGAGAGGTAACTGTAGTGAAACACAGTTTGTGTTCCCTGTGTGGAGGGGGATAAATCATACGATTGTCAGAAGATTCGTGCTGAGATCTTCTGGTCCCCCCTTTGGAAGGGTGCAGGATTAAAGACCTGAATAGACTGAAAGGTTTTGGTTAGAGGAAGTAGAAGAATGATGCTCAGAGCAGCCTGAGTCACAAGGAGACCCCCCTTTCCCCTTTTCACTGTGTGAAGAGTGAGATATCAGCACATAGTCTGATGTGGTTTCCACTGAAACACTGCTTAGTGAATTAGAGTGGGACCTGAGGTCGGCTAGACCGGATACTGGACCCAGATCAGAATGCAAAGTTTTCCTGTGCACCTGGTTATATGTGGCTCCTTGCAGAATTGAGGTGAGTGGGGATGAGACGTTAACCGCTGAAAGAAAAGAGGGGGGGGCATGTGACTGCAGTACTGCAGAGCGTTCACTTTTAAGATGGAAAAATTCCACTCTGTAGGAGCAGAGGTATGATTTGGCAAAATTCAAATCATCTAGATACTGCAGAGCTTTTTTGCTAAAGGTTTGTAGATTTTGGAGGATGTTTGTTGTGAGCTTTCAGGTTTAAAATTTCACTCCCTAGTTACACATTTGCAAAGGAGGGCAAGGCTGGCTTGCCTTGAGAGAGACAGAGCATGAGTATGTATTATTCAGTTCAAATTAGGTTAAGGGCACTTTAATAATGCCATTAAATTTCAGAGGTACTGAAGATGTTGGTATGCCAGAAAAATTACAAAATGAACAATTATTTTCATGATTCATAGATAAGAATAATGATTGTTCGTAATCAATTAAAGCTATCTGTTGTATTGATTTGAATGATTAAGAGTGATTAATAATACCAATAATGAATAACAATACTTTTCTTCAAGTTTGTGTGGAATTGTCAATGTGGTACCAAGGGAAATTCACAACCACAGTGTGAGCTTTGCTTGCTGTTACTTCATTCACCTGCAGTAGACAGTGGCAATTGAGAACATGGGCACCATCCAGTGGTCCATGTGGGAAGTGCAATGATTTAAGTTTGAAGCTGCTTGGATAGGGGCCCCATTATCTATTTTGTCAGGAGCCTCACTCCCTCCTTCTTCGACAGGGGCCCCACTTTCTGCCTGTTTTCCAAAATTGAACAGCATTTTTCTTTCTAAAAAAAAACATTAAATACAGCCAAATGATATTATCACAAAACATTGAATATGCCAAAATCTATCCTCACACATGAAGGTGCCACAAATGTAGAGTAACTGTGCTATTCAGCACATGGGAAGCAGAAAATATGAGGATAATGCTGTTCCTCACAAAGGCTCCAGTTAATTGCAGGTGAAGTGTATGTCGTGCAAGAACAAACAGACAGCACAATACGTTCAACTTAACAGTCCCAGCACAAGGCACCAATTAAAAGTAATCAATCTCAAAAAATGACTTAAGCCATATCCTTTCATTTCAAAAATGTATTAAAATTACAATATTAATGGCAAACCAGCAGGAATTACCATACCCTTTTAACAATACAATTCTTGATAATTTGTATTGGGGATCTCATCAATTTTTGAAGGCTTTCTTCTATGAATAGAGTGGCTACAGTCAATGTTTATGTGATAACAACACAGGCAACCAGTTATAAATGCAAAGGCCTCATTATTCACAATAAAAATGATTTAAAAAAAAATATGTATATGAAAGCGAATCCAAGAGAGTGTAGATGACTTAGAACACACAGAGAGTGTGTGTGTGTTCTCTCCACAGGCTGGGATGGTGTATATTTATAGTGTGTGTGTGTGTGTGTGTGTGTGAGAGACTCTACTCCAGCTGGCACTGGGACACTGAGTCATTATACTGTCACACTCCAAACTCAGCACAGAGGGGTGTGTGTGTTTTCTCCAGAGGCTGGGTTGGTGTATATTTATAGTGTGTGTGTGTTCTCTCCACAGGCTGGGATGGTGTACAGTAAACCCCCCTCCATTGCGGGGTATTACGTTCCAGACCCACCCACGATAAGTGAAAATCCGTGAAATAGAAACACCCTATTTAAATACACCCTAGGCATGTTATTATAAGTTTTACGGTACTTTTAAAAGCATTTTAAGGTATTTAAACGCACCTTTAAAACAATATAAACGCATTTAAACACATAAAAGATATTGAGAGAGAGTAAGACCAATAGATTTAAACTCATAAACAATTCTACGGAATGCCGCGAAATGGCGAAAATATCAGCGATACTAAAACTAATATTACAGAAAAACACCGCGAAATACCGGGACCGCGAAAACTGAACCGCGATATCAAGGGGGGTTTACTGTATATTTATAGTGTGTGTGTTCCCTCCACAGGATGGGTTGCTGTGATCTCACAGAGGGCTGCTGTGATGATCTGGCCTCAGTCCTGCGTTCTCCCCACTCAGAGCTGAGAGAACTGGAGCTCAGAGGCAATGAGCTGCAGGATTCAGGAGTGAGAGCACTCTCTGCTGGACTGGAGGACCCACACTGTAAACTGCAGAGACTGGGGTGAGTAACAAACACAAACCCCCTCTTAAATGAAGGGCTCATATGTGACTAAATATCTCATATTCATAATGACTCAGGCTAAAGCTTTCTGTTCACATTGCACAGTCAATCTGTGATGTTAAATGTCTGTTTTTCCAATAGCCATTTCAGTGTTCATAAGGGAATAAAACACTGAATTGTTCATTCATGATAACAATACTAATTACATACCTTCAAGTATAGAAAACAAAGAAGTTAATGAGTCAGTCCCACTCATTAAAATAATAATAATAAGATGTATACAACTAATTCCACAGCCCTGTGATTTTATATTCAGATTCTGTAAGGTGTGTTTGTCCAGAGCTGGTCTCCTTCTCTCTGCAGGCTGTCAGGCTGTCGAGTCACAGAGAGAGGTTGTGATTCTCTGGCTTCAGCTCTGCGTTCAAACCCGTCACAGCTGAGAGAGCTGGATCTGAGCTACAATCACCCAGGAGACTCAGGAGTGAGAGCGCTCTCTGCTGCTAAACTGGACACACTTACACTGCTGTAAGTACAGAGAGTTTCCACACTGCACCTCGTAGACACACTGCTCTAAGTACAGAAGAGTTTCCACACTGCACCTCATAGACACACTGCTGTAAGTACAGAGAGTTTCCACATTGCACCTCATAGACACACTGCTCTAAGTACAGAGAGTTTCCACACTGCACCTCATAGACACACTGCTGTAAGCACAGAGAGTTTCCACACTGTGTGTCACTCAGTCACTGTCTGTTCTGCTGTTCCAAAAGTGTGGACCATGGAGGAGAGAGCAGGAACAAACCAGGACCCAGGAAATGTGAGTCTGTCAGCACTGAACACTCACTCCCTCCATTTCCTCTCCTCCCTCTTTCTTTCACATCTATTTTCAACTATTTCAGTCCCTCTCACACAGAGGTGCACATACATACAAACACAACCCTGTTTCGCTCTTTCTCTCACACACACTCAATCACACATATTAGTAATGAAAATTAACCTCATTCATGTCTCTGGTTTGCAGATGGCTGTCAGCTCACACTGGATCCAAACACAGCACACAGAGAGCTGTCTCTGTCTGAGGGGAACAGGAAGGTGACACGCACAGAGAGAGAGCAGCCATATCCTGATCATCCAGAGAGATTTGATTACTGGCGCCAGTTTTTGTGCAGAGAAAATGTGTCTGGATGCTACTGTTACTGGGAGGCTGAATGGAGTGGGCCTGAATGGGGAGGGGTTAATATAGCAGTGACATATAAAGGAATCAGCAGGAAAGGACGGGGTGATGACTGTGTGTTTGGAGGAAATAAAAACTCCTGGAGTCTGTACTGCTCTAAACACAGTTACTCTGTCTGTCACAATAATAAAAACACAGACATACCTGCCCCCCCCTCCCCCTACCGCAGAGTAGGAGTGTGTGATGATGATGATGGTGAAGGAGTGTGTGTGTACAGAGTAGGAGTGAGTGTGGACTGTCCAGCCGGCCCTCTGTCCTTCTACAGCGTCTCTGACTCTGACACAGTGACGCTCCTGCACAGATTCCACACCAACTTCTCTGAACACACACCCCTCTGTGCTGGGTTTAGAGTGTATGGATCCAACACCTCAGTGTCCCTGTGCCAACTGGAGTAGAGTCTCTCTCACACACACACACACACACACAACACTCAATACACTTTGACACACATTCTCTCTCACACACACCCCTCTGTGCTGGATTTACAGTGTGTGGATGTAACACCTCAGTGTCCCTGTGCCAACTGGAGTAGAGACACACACACACACACACACACTCACACACTTATACACTCTCCCTGTGACACATATCCATTCCAGCTCACACACTCACCCATAAAAACATGCTGTAACCCAAATGCACACATACTCACACCTGTACTGCTACACACAAACAAACACACACACACTCCATACACTGCAAAATACATGCACGCACACACACACTCAGTCTCAGATGTATCAATACACTCATACCGGACCTGCTACACACAAACACACTGACACACCTGCAAACACAGTTGAAAAAAAAAAAAAAGACTGTTTGCAGTTGACACTTCCACCCACACATAAACACACAAACATACACTCTCTTACAAACACTCACCCATACATACATAGATATACACACACACCAAAAAATGCATGTTCACTCACAAACACAAATGTACACATGCACACATAACATGTAAATATATAAACTTAACTGAAATATAAAACATAAACTGACATTAATATATACTCAACCAAATTCTGTTTCATAGCTCACACACAAACAGTATTTTATATATTTTTATACATATGTGCCTGTGGAAACGCACACAGATTTGTACATAGATATACTCGGTAGGAGCAGAGGTAGGTGTGAGACACAGTTTCAGATGTCTCCAGTTTACCTCAGTAAAAGTTCAATCCTGTATATAACAATATGGCTTTTTAGCAGGTTCATTTGAAGAGCTATTGTGTAATCATGTTTTATTTTATTACAATAAAATTATATTATAAATGTTAAAGGTGTGTGTATGTAATTTTTTTGACGCAACACATGAATATCACACACAACCCCCTGAACCTAACACCAACTGTACCACAGAGAAACAGCCCTGACTGTGCTGTGAACAAAAACAGTAGGGAGTTAGTGCATCTCTGTGGAGCCTTAGGCCTGTACATGCTTAATGGCAGGATCAGAGGGGACTCTTTAGGGAGCTTCACTTACTGCTCAGCTCTTAGAGCTCGTATAGTCAACTTTGCCATCACTGATATGGACCCATCCGACATCAGCATTCACTGACAGACCACAGACCCCTTTTTTACCACCACTGTAAAATCAATGTGCACCTGGAAAGAACTGGAAAGCCTAGGAATTAAAGGCATTTGTTCTTCAATCTGTAATTTAAGATAACCCCCAAAAAACTAACCATAAAAATAATCAGGAAATCTTAAATGCTAAAAGAAATGGTTGGATGATGAATGCACATCCATGAAAGATAAAATGAGACTATTATTACATTTGAAATATCAAAATCACAAAACCCAGATTTTAACTTCAAATGTGAGATGCTAAAATTGTACAAGCATGCCATAAAGTAAATTAAACAAAAATCATTCACAAGGCAATTGTACAACTTGAAGAGTATAGCAATTTGTACTTGTTTTTTGTCAATGTGTTTTTAATTTCTTCTCTGGGAAAAACTTAGTAACTTAACTTACAAAATAAAATCAGAATTGGAGCCTGTCCCAGAATGAATTGGGCATGGGGCAGGGTGACACCCTGGACAGATGAGCACTTCCAAAACCCAGGCAAACACATGCAAGCTCAACACAGGGACTGCTGCCCATTGTGCCTGCCCACTGAAACTGTGAGGCCACAGTGCTAACCACTGAGCCACCATGCTGCCTACAAATGGTACAGCTCAGTATATATTTCATAGTCTTGTGTCTCATTTGCAACCCTGAAATGCATTAATTACACATGTTATTTAATCTAACAAACATATGTCAGTGGTGTAGTGTAATGGTTATTTTGCAGCAGGTCAAATTTAGTGATACAGGGTTTGATTCTCAGGTAGGCACTGCTGTTGTACCCTTAAGCAAGGCATGTGACCCTGATTGCTCCAATAAACATCCAGCTTTATCAACAGAAGTTTCTGTGCTTTAGGCACTATCTGAAATATACTGTGATACTGTGTGATGCATGTACTGTGTGATGCAAAAAAAAAACAGTATCAGGCTGAGGTGCATCAGCTACCAGAGAAAAAAAGGACTGAGACTCAAACACAAAGAGGTATCGAAAAGATTGCATAAATTACACATAAAGTACACTGCTCTGGGTACACCCCTCCTCTTATTTACCTTCTTTTTCTTCCTCCTCCATTTCTTTAGTCATCAAATTATCGTCCTCCACCTCGTCAGCACCTCACAAATGTAGGTCCTCCCCGGGAAGAGGCGGATGGTTGGGCAGATGAGGGAGAAAATTACAGCGAACACCAGAATCCAAAGCTCCAAGGCCATTCTGCAGCTATCGAGGGACATTCTGCAGAGAAGGCATCTTGTGAGAGCACCGTTCACAGCCAACCACAACTTGTAATTTTAAGTTTGCTTGATTTAAGTTTGCTTCAAGACAGGAGTAAGCACAAATTCATATGGGCCTATCTCAAATGACTGTACCGTCCTCTCTTTCTACCAGACACCATACTATGCAACTTCACCATGTAAATTAGTCACTTCAATTACTTGTTCTCAACTAACCAAACCATTATTGACTTACCTAACAACAAGGCAAAACAAGCCCCTTTGGTTTTTATGGAAAGGTACCATTTCATGTAAAGGTACCCCTTAAGTCTGTCACAACAATGCCCAGGATAATGCAACGCCTTAGCTGTGCTGCTACAAAAATGTAGATCGTGCAGAACTGACTATATTGAAGGAGCAAATTCCATCATTTAATTTTCCAACTTTAAACCTTTGAGGACTTCTCTGTAGAAAATATCCTTCTTATTTGGAACACAGTTCTAATCTCATTGATCTACTTTTAATATGCACAGATTTTCGGACTTCAGAATTATAGGCCAGAGATGTCAAGCTTTAAAATATGATTGACATTTACATTTAGTATTCTGTCCTCACTTAACGTTTCTGTGCAAAGCTAGACAGATAGTTAATATAAAGGATCCAATAAAGGCTTGAGGTAAGTTAAGTGCTTTAATGACAATTCCTTTATCTATCGTCCTTGTATTTTTATTTTGTAAAACTGAAATGACAATAAATAAGACATTAAATTACATTTACTGTCTGCGTAATTATTTTTTCATAACATCAATAACCAGGGTAAACAAAGGAGAGTAGCTAACATGGATTTCCACAGAAAATATTGTAGTGTAGCGAGGAGAAACTAAGTTAACATACTTTGCAAGCCTAAACAGCTGAAATAAAATTAAACAGATGTACCACTTAATATAGAATGTTTACAAGGACTTTTTATGAATTAAGCTTAGAATAAACTCATCAACTTTGCTATATACTCGAATGAATAATTAGCTACGTGTCTAGGTTAGTACAAAACACAGCATAGCAAAATGCTAGCGAAATACAATGTAAAATATAAAAAATAAATGCTATCTCGGTTAGCGCATATGCTAACTTGCTAATAATAACAAAAACTGGCAAAAGAGTAGCTGTACTGCCTGACAACTGTAACACAAATTACAAAATATTTTGTGACTTACAGGCGTATATTTCCAAGACCTTGCCTAGAAAGGTGAACGAACAATATACAGCGTGGTTTAACCGAAGTCATTCTCTAAAATGGAGGATAGATTGACAGGTTAATTCGAACAATTCAACAGCAGCTACAACTGCACCACTAGGGGGAGCCAAATTAACAGAATTAAGACCAGAACAGTTACATTTATTCATTTTGCAGACGCTTTCATCCAAAGCGACGCACAAGGAATGCATACAGTCAACGTAAATACGAGACGAATCTTTGAAAA
>JAFBMS010000717.1:0-65787 GCA_019788955.1 Albula glossodonta | reverse complement strand
AAATGAACCTCTAGAACAATGTCTGCCTGTTAGAACTCTTTCCCACATTCTCTCCTTACATCTATCCCATGATCTGGGACCATGTATTATGGAGAGGCAGCTTTGACTTAATATGCCCCAGACTATGGAGCAAGCTTCTTTTGGATCTGAGAGCATCTGAATCTGTACATATTTGTTAGAAAAGTCTATAAATGTGTCATTTTGAAGTAACTATTTTACTAATATTTTGACTGTTGGTCTATTTTATTGTGTATATTTATTGATTTATTTCATTGTTTCTTTTATTCCACTGTCTTTTTGTTCTGTTTTCACTTTTGTGTGTATTTCTTTTATCTCATTGTAAAGCACCTTGCATTGCACTATGTGTTAAAATATGTCATAGAGGGTTTATCATTATAACCAACATGTTTTTTTATAGAACATGTTAATTTAAAACAGAAAGCACACAAGTGGTTTTTATTTGTCTTGCTGAAACTTTTTCTGTGTTGAAGTATTTCATTGACCATAAAGGGTAGGTCAGGTGTCTTTGAGAAATCTCATCCCTTTTATGACTCAGAATCCCATTATTTCTGTGTAATGGAAAAGCAACAACAGGGTGAATAATGAACCTTTTACATCTATCTTTTGAGACATCCAAGTGAGCCAAATCTAATTTTTAAACACTTATTACTGACAGTGTGGTAGATGATCTCAAAGGAAAAAATGTAGCACAAAAGAAACACTGGGAATGAACAGCAATTTAGGAACCCTAGGTGAATGTTTCCATTTGAGAGCCAATCAAAAATAGCTAGTCCTGGTTATTATGCATCTTGGTTCTGAGTACAAATGAAAAAATGTCTTGACACAATACACACTGAAATACAGTTAACCCAGATCATTATTTTCTGTCAGCAACTCTCCAACAGGTCTTTGCACTCTCATAGTTTTTCACATCAACCAAACATAACAAAACATCTCTGCTATCCCAACATTCGCTTTGTGTTCTCTCTGGTAGCCAGTGTGGTGTTTCTCTGTGTAACCAGTGTGGTGTTTCTCTTGTAACAAAGCGTGTGTTTCTCTGGGTAACCAGTGTGGTGTTTCTCTGTGTAACTAGTGTTTTGTTTCTCTGTGTAACAGTGTGGTGTTTTCTGGTGTAACCAGTATGGTGGTTTTCTTGTGTAACCAGTGTTGGTGTTTTTCTCTGTTGTAACTAGTGTTTGTTTCTCTGTGTAACCAGTTTGGTGGTTTTCTCTGTGTAACTAGTGTTTGTTTTCTGTGTAACCAGTTTGGTGTTTCTCTGTTGTAATCAGTGGGTGTTCCCCTGTGTAACTAGCATTGTGTTTCTCTGTGCTGTTTTCACTGTGTCTTTGTAATTGCTTCCTTTATGAAGAGTACACACACAGGAGCCATGAGGGATGGAGAGCTGGTGAGTATTTTGGATAACTGTCTATTTTAGTTAATGCAGTGAGTCAGCCATAGCTTTGGGCTTTGGGTTGAACCCCTTGCAACATCTGTGTGCCACATTGCATGTGGGGAGGAGGGTGGGAAGCAGCGGGGGAGTGGGACAGATAGATAAAGAGAGAGAGCCCTGAATCCCCGTTTGAGAACTCGCAGGAGCTCACACGGTCAGAGGGAGAGGGAGAGGAAGAGAGACACACAGACAGCGAGCAGACTCACACTTCATCGCTCAGCCTGGAGAGACGCCTCTTTGAAACTCTCAGCTCCTCTCCTCCTACTCCTCCCTTAATTCCGCACTCCTGCATCCCTCACTCTCAGCTCCTCTCCTCCTACTCCTCCCTTACTCCTGCACTCCTGCATCCCACACTCTAACCATGACCAGCCTCCTGCTGCTGACCACTCTGCTGGTGTCTCTCAGCTGCACCAGGGCGGCTGTCATCACAGGGGTGAGTTCCTACCTGAGCCAGGTGCAGACAGTCCTAGTTCCTCCTGGGTCAATGCTTTTACCTCACACTGGAATGATAGATAAGGATTTAGACTCTTTAACGCCATGGTGTAACTGGCCATTGACACTGAAGAAAGATTTATGAACAAAATTATTATTCAGATATTTACAATTTTAAATCTTCTCGCTATATAAGATTACATCCTCTTGGTCTGTAAAGTGTTTTTATGAACTTTTTTTGTGTGTGCCTGAGCTATAAACTCATTTAATTTCAGTCTGTTAATGTAGCATGTATCCCCAATCATAGTCACGGTATCGCTCTTTGGAGTTTGTAATTGTATTGTTATTATAATAATGATTGCTCAGCTTGTGGATCAGGTTGTGATGAACCTTTCATAAAGATAGTCATGTTTAGATTATATTATTTTATGCTTTTGTTCTTTCATCATCTTCATGCATATGAGTTTAGCAAAATATTTCAATTAACTGATGTTGTATTCAGCTTAAACAGTTTTACTGCTCCATTTTTTTTTTTGCATTTTAGCATGATAATTACCATGTCAGAAAGTCTCTGAGTGTGCTCTGTGTGGACATGCCCTGTCCCTGTGATCCGGACAAACTGTTCTTCATCCATAAAGCATGCTCTGTGTCCTTTATCCATAAAGCGTGACATGAGGGCTGTGTTAGTCCTCATTACAGGTGGGACGCGTACATTCACAGGAGTCATGAACGCTGACAGCCATGCAGATATGCAGTCCTATGCTGCAGGGGACACTCCGCCTGCTGTGCTGCACCTGCTTTTGGGCACGAGCAGCAGACAATCCCACTCTGAAATAAGCATGAAGGATCGGATAGTAATGAAATCATTCTGAATGAAGTTGTGAAACTGGCATGAAGGGAATTGTTCAGTCATCTTAAAAAGTCATCTTTCATGTGTAATGTACTTTGTCCAGTTTCTGCTGAAAAAAGGTGGATCGTATTATTCTGAGATATTGGCTGATGAGATTGCCCAGGATGCAGTGGGGTGAATCAAAGAGAAGGTGGAAACAGAATGTGTCGTCTCTTGATTGCTGTTGCAGAGCAAGCCGCAGATGGGGGTCTCCCTCCTTTCTAAATAAAAGGGGTTTGATATTTCAGCTCCATGGCAGAGCACAGCTGCTGTCTTTACCTTTTATGGGCCTGATGATTCTGAGACCACGTCACATTCAAGTCTGTAAAACACAGTGCTACCCTGTGCAGGATCACATTCAGGTCTGTAAAACACAGTGCTACACTGTGCAGAATCACATTCAGGTCTGTAAAACACAGTGCTACCCTGTGCAGGATCACATTCAGGTCTGTCAAACAGTGCCACCCTGCACAGAATCACATTCTGGAGTATGATGAGATGGGGAGATGAACACTGAAGGTTTTGTTATCCTCTTACAGGTTGATAGATGCAAGAAATTCAAATGCAATTTAAATTAATTCATTGATTTCATTTCATTAATTGAATTCATTAATTCATTTGATTACTGCTTGGCAGAGGGTCATTCCTATTGGATACTCCATGCGTAGCCCATTGTATGAGAGTACCTTGCAGGAGTGGGATTGCAGCAGAGTGTTTATTTTGGTATGAGACTACGTGTGACTCTCTGTCTCTCTCAGGCCTGTGAGAGAGATGCGCAGTGTGGGATTGGGACCTGCTGTGCAGTCAGCCTCTGGCTGCGTGGGCTGCGAATGTGCACACCGATGGGGGGAGAGGGGGATGAGTGCCACCCCTACAGCCATAAGGTGAGACACCCCCCACCCCCCCCCCCCCCCCCCACAACAACAAGACACCCCCAAACCCACACCTCTACAAGTAGTAGTTAACTTACTTAAATGTCAAATGAAAAATGAAACTGAAAAAAATGAAAAAATGAGCTGAAACAGAAACATCAGTTTGCATTTTCTTGATAGGTATGAAAGTGTCAACTTAAAAAATTACTCTCTGGATCCCAGAATTTTTACAGGAGAGCATTTTAGAGAATGAAGTGCAGACATGGGAGCAGTTTCAGTTCAGATGCAAATGAGATAAGATCGATCTGGCCCTCAGCAGGCTGAGTGGGCAGTTATATATCTCTGTGACCAGGAGCTGGAGAGAGGAGAGAGGACATTGTGCTGGCGGATGAAGTATTGGGTCATCCTGGAAAACTGAGTAGGAAATGACAGGGATGGTTGTCTTTAGGCTGTCTGCAGACAGGTGTGGAGGACCCTTTCTCTGAGGGAGGCATGCGGTTGTAGCTGGCCTTTGGCAGAATAGGGGTGATGGAGAGAACTGGAGCAGTAGGAGGGATTAAATGTGCTGTTCTTTAAGCTGCACTCAGTGGAAAGATCACCTTATGCTTTTTCCCACAGTTCACAGACAGAGGATGAAATCATGTGTGGTAGCTGACCTACACATCACTGTAGCAGAACAGAAATGTGGGAAAGTAGATTGCAATTTAGAAGTTCGTAATTTAGCATTTTCAAATGTATATGGTGTACTTTATTGCGTTGTAGGCTTAACCATAAAGACAAGTACCCAAAATACGTCAGGTTAGTCTTTTACTTTGTAAGGCTGACCTGCTAGCCTTGGACAATTTTTTGAAGCAGTGCTTGAGAGTAAAGTAATTTAACAATACCTGTTTCATCAGGTGCCAGTGGTGCTATGGATTGTAATAGTGTGTATCTGATTGCAGTAATGGACACTTCAGTAGAAGGAAATTTCAGACAACATTGAATGTGCTTAGAAGGAGTTTATTGTGATGTCTTAAGTTGTGTAATGGTAAAGATATTTGATCTTGCGCTGTCCGAGGGGGCAGTGTTATACCTCACAATTTTGAGTGAGGTGAACCCCACCGGACTACTAGAAGAGAAGGAGAAATACAAAAGAAAGGAAGTAGTCATGAAGGTGGAGATGGGGTGGGGGAGGAATGCCGGAAACGGTGCATAATGGGAGATCAGGTACATGGCAATTTAGTACCTGCAGAGAAATCCGGATTGGACGGTTAGAGGTATTTGAATGAGGGGCTGTCTGAAAATACTTCCCATAAACTTTTATTTTAACAAACTCCATTTAATGCTGCACTGATGCATGGGGTGTGTGATGCCATTACAGTGTAATTAAATGGTAATATACACCTTACCAGCCAACATGCAACTCCTGAGATCTCCTGAGATCTACTGAAACTTTTCTGGTGAACAGCAAAGTTTAGCTAGCATACATTAGCTGTGTGCATTCATCATTTCGTTTCTGTTAACAAGCCGGCTATAAACCTTTTTACACTGTATTTCATTTGTATTGAAAAAACTTTGTAGCAAACTGTTTTCCACACGCTGCTCGGTTTCAACAGTTTGTGGCTCCAACAGTTTTCTCCATCTGACAGGATGCATCAGGGTGACTGAGATACAAGAAACAGGAAGTACCAGGGAGAACAGTGATAGGAGCACTTTTAATCCTTCTTGTTCTACTTTGTCTTCTATTAAATACCAAGTTAACTGCTGTAAACATACTGTAAGGGGCCAAAGCTAATGGACTCCAGAATGATTTACAGGCAGGCTGGAGTCATTGGCCATCATCACACTTGGAAATTTTGGGAAGACAGAAAGTCACACATGGACTTAGACACAGATGGACCAAGAGGCAGAAGAACCAAGCAAAACTCATTTTATATATTCCAGCAAAATTATTCATATCCTTTTCCAGGGCTGTGACTGGAATATGAGCAAAGGTAATACCTATTTATTAGAAGGGGCCCTAAGCCTGCAAGTGCAGACCCTGATAAAATATTATCTTGTGTGTCATTCTGACAGGGCTCTTCCAGTGTAATATTTTAGGCTTCATCATGTGTGCACAGGAGCTTTCTCACTCTCTGTCCTTTACCACAGGTACCTTTCTATGGGAAGCGGCAGCATCACACCTGTCCCTGTGTTCCTCAGCTGGCCTGTACCCGCTACCCAGGCAGCAAATACAGGTGTACCAGTGACTTCAAAAATATAGACTTCTGACATCACAGAGGAAGACCCATGAGAGATGAGGAAGCGGCAAATGAACAGCAGGAAACACTAACCCAACAGCACAACTACACCCTACCCCAACAGCACAAACACAAACTAACCCAGCAGCACAACCACATCCTAATCCAACAGCACAAACACACACTAACCCAACACCACAACCAAACCCTAACCCAACAGCACAACCACATCCTACCCCAACAGCACAACCACACACTAACCCAACAGCACAACCACACCCTACCCCAAGCACAACCACACACTAACCCAACAGCACAACCACACCCTACCCCAATAGCACAAACACACACTAACCCCACAGCACACCCACACCCTACCCCAACAGCACAACCACACACTAACCCAGCAGCACAACCACATCCTAATCCAACAGCACAACCACACACTAACCCCACAGCACACCCACACCCTACCCCAACAGCACAACCACACACTAACCCAGCAGCACAACCACATCCTAATCCAACAGCACAACCACACACTAACCCAGCAGCACAACCACACCCTACCCCAAGCACAACCACACACTAACCCAACAGCACAACCACACCCTACCCCAACAGCACAACCACACACTAACCCCACAGCACACCCACACCCTACCCCAACAGCACAACCACACACTAACCCAGCAGCACAACCACATCCTAATCCAACAGCACAACCACACACTAACCCAGCAGCACAACCACACCCCACCCCAAGCACAACCACACACTAACCCAACAGCACAACCACACCCTACCCCAACAGCACAACCACACACTAACCCAACAGCACAACCACATCCTAATCTAACAGCACGCACACTAACCTAACAGCACAAACACACCCTAACCAAAAAGCACAAACACACGCTATCTCCCCCTCTGAGCCAGGTTCTGCTCAAGGTTTCTTCCTGTTTGTCAGGGAGAGTTTTCCCTTGCCACTGTTGACTTGGCTTGCTGTGAGGGGGTTTCAGGCCAGGGATCAATTGTAAAGCTGCAGTACGTTATGAGCCAGTCATGTTTGTGGAGGTTTTTGGGTGGGTTTGTGTGGGCAGGCGGGGTAATACAGGAGGGGAAACAGGCTGCATTTCAGAGTGAAAAGCTGAGCCAATGTTCACCATCTTTGCCACTGAGGTCAAGGAAAGTATGGCTTTGAGGAGATTAGAAATGTTAAATACTTTAAAATATGCTGAGTACAGAATATTGTTTCTGATAGTTTAAACACATTGTATATCTACAAAGAAATAAATATGACGACAAAGTACGGCATTTCATTTTTTCAGTCATTAGTGTAATTTCCCTTTCTTTTCCTGATATGTGTTTTCCCCTTCTCATATACTGTATATCTCAGATATATGCACGTGCCAGACCAAGGTGTTTCTCCATGGAAAGTTTCACCTTGTCCCTCATGTGGAAGTCTAGATTAAATATAATCTCTGTGATTGTATTGGTACTCACATACATATCAGGATAAACACATCTAATGCACTGGGCTGGCCAGGAAACAGCTCAGTCAGCAGGTCTGGGGAACTATAAGCTGTTCATGGAAACCAGATCTAGCAGCTTATTTACCTGTGACCTTCCTCACAATGCTTACATGGCAAGAATAATCACATGGGTAGAAAACTGACAGATTAGGCATGCTATACCTTAATTTGGGTTGTCAATCCTGTATAACATGATCATCCAATATTGACTTCTGAAAAACCATTGCAATCATAATTATCAAATAAAATTAATTATATAGTCTTCCTGTGCAATGACGTTTTCAGTCATATTGCAATCACAGCTCAACCATGCGAGTAAAATAATATAACATGTCCCAACATTTCAAAAATCAGGGCTAAATCACCTACATCCCAACATTAACGATCATAATGAAAAGGTTTTTGTGAATTACCAATAAAATATGGTCTGTTACAAGCAATAATCTGTAGTAATGCTAGAGGTGAAATTCATCTTAACCTGAGAGCAATTTTCCTTACCTTTTATAAAACATTGTTTAATTCAAGTGTTATTTTTCAAATGCATATATATCATTGTACAGGAATACTAAACTGGAGAGACATTGCAAAGCTTTCTTTTAATTGTGTCACTTTGTAGCTTTGATGTTCTTCATATCATGTCACAGAAACCTATGTGTAGTGTAAATATGCAGTTTCAAATCATCAGTTTTACATGGATCTGGCTCTGCAGTGAAGCTGAAATGATGTGCCAATGGTATGGGCATCATCGCTCATCCAGCAGAATGACTGAAGGCCAACACACGGCTGTAGGCCCAGAGTCACACTCCAGCTCGGGAAACAAACAACCCACTCTCATACAGTCACACTCCCGCTGGAGAAGCAAACACCCCACTGTCATACAGTCACACTCCAGCTGTGGAAACAAACACCCCACTCTCATACAGTCACACTCCTGCTGGGGAAACAAACACCCCACTGTCATACAGTCACACTCCAGCTGGGGAAACAAACACCCCACTGTCATACAGTCACACACCTGCTGGGGAAACAAACACCCCATTGTCATACAGTAACACACCTGCTGGGGAAACAAACAACCCACTCTCATACAGTCACACTCCTGCTGGGGAAACAAACACCCCACTCTCATACAGTCACACTCCCGCTGGAGAAGCAAACAACCCACTGTCATACAGTCACACTCCAGCTGGAGAAGCAAACACCCCACTCTCATACAGTCACACTCCAGCTGGGGAAACAAACACCCCACTCTCATACAGTCACACACCTGCTGGGGAAACAAACACCCCACTCTCATACAGTCACACTCCAGCTGGGGAAACAAACACCCCACTCTCATACAGTCACACACCTGCTGGGGAATCAAACAACACACTGTCATACAGTCACACACCTGCTGAGGAAACAAACACCCCACTCTCATAAAGTCACACTCCAGCTGGGGAAACAAACACCCCACTCTCATACAGTCACACACCTGCTGGGGAATCAAACAACCCACTCTCATACAGTCACACTCCAGCTGGGGAAACAAACACCCCACTGTCATACAGTAACACACCTGCTGGGGAAACAAACAACCCACTCTCATACAGTCACACTCCTGCTAGAGAAACAAACACCCCACTGTCATACAGCCACACTCCAGCTGGAGAAACAAACACCCCACTCTCATACAGTCACACTCCAGCTGGAGAAACAAACACCCCACTGTCATACAGTCACACACCAGCTGGGGAAACAAACACCCCACTGTCATACAGTCACACACCTGCTGGGGAAACAAACACCCCACTGTCATACAGTAACACACCTGCTGGGGAAACAAACAACCCACTCTCATACAGTCACACTCCTGCTAGAGAAAAAAACACCCCACTGTCATACAGCCACACTCCAGCTGGAGAAACAAACACCCCACTCTCATACAGTCACACTCCTGCTAGAGAAACAAACACCCCACTGTCATACAGTCACACTCTAGCTGGAGAAACAAACACCCCACTGTCATACAGTCACACTCCTGCTGGGGAAACAAACACCCCACTGTCATACAGTCACACTCCTGCTGGGGAAACAAACACCCCACTGTCATACAGTCACACACCTGCTGGGGAAACAAACACCCCACTGTCATACAGTCACACTCCTGCTAGAGAAACAAACACCCCACTGTCATACAGTCACACTCCAGCTGGAGAAACAAACACCCCACTGTCATACAGTCACACTCCTACTAGAGAAACAAACACCCCACTGTCATACAGTCACACTCCTACTAGAGAAACAAACACCCCACTGTCATACAGTCACACTCCAGCTGGAGAAACAAACACCCCACTCTCATACAGTCACACACCTACTAGAGAAACAAACACCCCACTGTCATACAGTCACACACCAGCTGGAGAAACAAACACCCCACTGTCATACAGTCACACCTGCTGGGGAAACAAACACCCCACTGTCATACAGTCACACACCTGCTGGGGAAACAAACACCCCACTGTCATACAGTCACACTCCTGCTGGGGAAACAAACACCCCACTGTCATACAGTAACACACCTGCTGGGGAAACAAACAACCCACTCTCATACAGTCACACTCCTGCTAGAGAAACAAACACCCCACTGTCATACAGCCACACTCCAGCTGGAGAAACAAACACCCCACTGTCATACAGTCACACACCTGCTGGGGAAACAAACACCCCACTGTCATACAGTCACACACCTGCTGGGGAAACAAACACCACACTGTCATACAGTCACACTCCTGCTGGGGAAACAAACACCCCACTCTCATACAGTCACACACCTGCTGGGGAAACAAACACCCCACTGTCATACAGTCACACACCTGCTGGGGAAACAAACACCCCACTGTCATATAGTCAGACTCCTGCTAGGGAAACAAACACCCCACTCTCATACAGTCACACTCCTGCTGGAGAAGCAAACACCCCACTCTCATACAGTCACACTCCAGCTGGGGAAACAAACACCCCACTGTCATACAGTCACACTCCAGCTGGGGAAACAAACACCCCACTGTCATACAGTCACACACCTGCTGGGGAAACAAACACCCCACTGTCATATAGTCACACTCCTACTAGAGAAACAAACACCCCACTGTCATACAGTCACACTCCTACTAGAGAAACAAACACCCCACTGTCATACAGTCACACTCCAGCTGGAGAAACAAACACCCCACTGTCATACAGTCACACACCTGCAGGGGAAACAAACACCCCACTGTCATACAGTCACACACCTGCTGGGGAAACAAACACCCCACTGTCATACAGTCACACTCCAGCTGGGGAAACAAACACCCCACTGTCATACAGTCACACTCCAGCTGGGGAAACAAACACCCCACTGTCATACAGTCACACACCTGCTGGGGAAACAAACACCCCACTGTCATACAGTCACACTCCTACTAGAGAAACAAACACCCCACTGTCATACAGTCACACTCCTACTAGAGAAACAAACACCCCACTGTCATACAGTCACACTCCTACTAGAGAAACAAACACCCCACTGTCATACAGTCACACTCCAGCTGGGGAAACAAACACCCCACTGTCATACAGTCACACACCTGCTGGGGAAACAAACACCCCACTGTCATACAGTCACACTCCAGCTGGAGAAACAAACACCCCACTGTCATACAGTCACACTCCTGCTAGAGAAACAAACACCCCACTGTCATACAGTCACACACCTGCTGGGGAAACAAACACCCCACTGTCATACAGTCACACACCTGCTGGGGAAAAAAACACCCCACTGTCATACAGTCACACACCTGCTGGGGAAACAAACACCCCACTGTCATATAGTCACACTCCTACTAGAGAAACAAACACCCCACTGTCATACAGTCACACTCCTACTAGAGAAACAAACACCCCACTCTCATACAGTCACACTCCTGCTGGAGAAGCAAACACCCCACTCTCATACAGTCACACTCCAGCTGGGGAAACAAACACCCCACTGTCATACAGTCACACACCTGCTGGGGAAACAAACACCCCACTGTCATACAGTCACACACCTGCTGGGGAAACAAACACCCCACTGTCATACAGTCACACTCCTGCTAGAGAAACAAACACCCCACTCTCATACAGTCACACTCCAGCTGGAGAAACAAACACCCCACTGTCATACAGTCACACTCCTACTAGAGAAACAAACACCCCACTGTCATACAGTCACACTCCTACTAGAGAAACAAACACCCCACTGTCATACAGTCACACTCCAGCTGGAGAAACAAACACCCCACTGTCATACAGTCACACACCTGCTGGGGAAACAAACACCCCACTGTCATACAGTCACACACCTGCTGGGGAAACAAACACCCCACTCTCATACAGTCACACTCCTGCTAGAGAAACAAACACCCCACTGTCATATAGTCACACTCTTACTAGAGAAACAAACACCCCACTGTCATACAGTCACACTCCAGCTGGAGAAACAAACACCCCACTGTCATACAGTCACACTCCTGCTGGGGAAACAAACACCCCACTGTCATACAGTCACACACCTGCTAGAGAAACAAACACCCCACTGTCATACAGTCACACACCTGCTGGGGAAACAAACACCCCACTGTCATACAGTCACACTCCAGCTGGAGAAACAAACACCCCACTGTCATACAGTCACACTCCAGCTGGGGAAACAAAAACCCCACTGTCATACAGTCACACTCCTGCTAGAGAAACAAACACCCCACTGTCATACAGTCACACACCTGCTGGGGAAACAAACACCCCACTGTCATACAGTCACACTCCTGCTGGGGAAACAAACACCCCACTGTCATACAGTCACACTCCTGCTAGAGAAACAAACACCCCACTCTCATACAGTCACACTCCTGCTAGAGAAACAAACACCCCACTGTCATACAGTCACACACCTGCTGGGGAAACAAACACCCCACTGTCATACAGTCAAACACCTGCTAGAGAAACAAACACCCCACTGTCATACAGTCACACACCTGCTGGGGAAACAAACACCCCACTGTCATACAGTCAAACACCTGCTAGAGAAACAAACACCCCACTGTCGTACAGTCACACTCCAGCTGGAGAAACAAACACCCCACTGTCATACAGTCACACTCCAGCTGGAGAAACAAACACCCCACTGTCATACAGTCACACTCCAGCTGGAGAAACAAACACCCCACTGTCATACAGTCACACTCCTGCCAGAGAAACAAACACCCCACTCTCATACAGTCACACTCCAGCTGGAGAAAGAAACACCCCACTGTCATACAGTCACACTCCTGCCAGAGAAACAAACACCCCACTCTCATACAGTCACACACCTGCTGGGGAAACAAACACCCCACTCTCATACAGTCACACACCTGCTGGGGAAACAAACAACCCACTGTCATACAGTCACACACCTGCTGGGGAAACAAACACCCCACTGTAATACAGTCACACTCCTGCTAGAGAAACAAACACCCCACTCTCATACAGTCACACTCCTGCTAGAGAAACAAACACCCCACTCTCATACAGTCACACACCTGCTGGGGAAACAAACACCCCACTCTCATACAGTCACACTCCTGCTGGAGAAGCAAACACCCCACTCTCATACAGTCACACTCCAGCTGGAGAAACAAACACCCCACTGTCATACAGTCACACTCCAGCTGGAGAAACAAACACCACACTGTCATACAGTCACACTCCAGCTGGGGAAACAAACACCCCACTGTCATACAGTCACACACCTGCTGGGGAAACAAACACCCCACTGTCATACAGTCACACTCCTGCTGGGGAAACAAACACCCCACTCTCATACAGTCACACTCCTGCTGGAGAAACAAACACCCCACTCTCATACAGTCACACTCCAGCTGGGGAAACAAACACCCCACTGTCATACAGTCACACTCCAGCTGGGGAAACAAACACCCCACTGTCATACAGTCACACTCCTGCTGGGGAAACAAACACCCCACTGTCATATAGTCACACTCCTGCTAGAGAAACCAACACCCCACTCTCATACAGTCACACTCCTGCTGGAGAAACAAACACCCCACTGTCATACAGTCACACTCCTACTAGAGAAACAAACACCCCACTGTCATACAGTCACACTCCTACTAGAGAAACAAACACCCCACTGTCATACAGTCACACTCCAGCTGGAGAAACAAACACCCCACTGTCATACAGTCACACACCTGCTGGGGAAACAAACACCCCACTGTCATACAGTCACACACCTGCTGGGGAAACAAACACCCCACTGTAATACAGTCACACTCCTGCTAGAGAAACAAACACCCCACTGTCATACAGTCACACTCCTGCTGGAGAAGCAAACACCCCACTCTCATACAGTCACACTCCAGCTGGAGAAACAAACACCCCACTGTCATACAGTCACACTCCAGCTGGAGAAACAAACACCCCACTGTCATACAGTCACACTCCAGCTGGGGAAACAAACACCCCACTGTCATACAGTCACACACCTGCTGGGGAAACAAACACCCCACTGTCATACAGTCACACTCCTGCTGGGGAAACAAACACCCCACTCTCATACAGTCACACTCCTGCTGGAGAAGCAAACACCCCACTCTCATACAGTCACACTCCAGCTGGGGAAACAAACACCCCACTGTCATACAGTCACACTCCAGCTGGGGAAACAAACACCCCACTGTCATACAGTCACACTCCTGCTGGGGAAACAAACACCCCACTGTCATATAGTCACACTCCTGCTAGAGAAACCAACACCCCACTCTCATACAGTCACACTCCTGCTGGAGAAACAAACACCCCACTGTCATACAGTCACACTCCTACTAGAGAAACAAACACCCCACTGTCATACAGTCACACTCCTACTAGAGAAACAAACACCCCACTGTCATACAGTCACACTCCAGCTGGAGAAACAAACACCCCACTGTCATACAGTCACACACCTGCTGGGGAAACAAACACCCCACTGTCATACAGTCACACACCTGCTGGGGAAACAAACACCCCACTGTAATACAGTCACACTCCTGCTAGAGAAACAAACACCCCACTGTCATATAGTCACACTCCTACTAGAGAAACAAACACCCCACTGTCATACAGTCACACTCCAGCTGGAGAAACAAACACCCCACTGTCATACAGTCACACTCCAGCTGGGGAAACAAACACCCCACTGTCATACAGTCACACTCCTGCTAGAGAAACAAACACCCCACTGTCATACAGTCACACACCTGCTGGGGAAACAAACACCCCACTGTCATACAGTCACACTCCAGCTGGGTAAACAAACACCCCACTGTCATACAGTCACACTCCTGCTAGAGAAACAAACACCCCACTGTCATACAGTCACACTCCTGCTAGAGAAACAAACACCCCACTGTCATACAGTCACACTCCAGCTGGGGAAACAAACACCCCACTGTCATACAGTCACACTCCTGCTAGAGAAACAAACACCCCACTGTCATACAGTCACACTCCTGCTAGAGAAACAAACACCCCACTGTCATACAGTCACACACCTGCTGGGGAAACAAACACCCCACTGTCATACAGTCACACACCTGCTAGAGAAAGAAAAACCCCACTGTCATACAGTCATACTCCAGCTGGAGAAACAAACACCCCACTGTCATACAGTCACACTCCAGCTGGGGAAACAAACACGCCACTGTCATACAGTTACACTCCTGCTAGAGAAACAAACACCCCACTGTCATATAGTCACACTCCTGCTAGAGAAACAAATACCCCCCTGTCATACAGTCACACTCCTGCTAGAGAAACAAACACCCCACTGTCATACAGTCACACTCCTGCTGGGGAAACAAACACCCCACTGTCATACAGTCACACACCTGCTGGGGAAACAAACACCCCACTCTCATACAGTCACACTCCTGCTAGAGAAGCAAACACCCCACTGTCATACAGTCATTCTCTAGCTGGAGAAACAAACACCCCACTGTCATACAGTCACACTCCTGCTGGGGAAACAAACACCCCACTGTCATACAGTCACACACCTGCTGGGGAAACAAACACCCCACTCTCATACAGTCACACTCCTGCTGGAGAAGCAAACACCCCACTCTCATACAGTCACACTCCAGCTGGGGAAACAAACACCCCACTGTCATACAGTCACACACCTGCTGGGGAAACAAACACCCCACTGTCATACAGTCACACACCTGCTGGGGAAACAAACACCCCACTGTCATATAGTCACACTCCTGCTTGAGAAACAAACACCCCACTCTCATACAGTCACACTCCAGCTGGAGAAACAAACACCCCACTGTCATACAGTCACACTCCTACTAGAGAAACAAACACCCCACTGTCATACAGTCACACTCCAGCTGGAGAAACAAACACCCCACTGTCATACAGTCACACACCTGCTGGGGAAACAAACACCCCACTGTCATACAGTCACACACCTGCTGGGGAAACAAACACCCCACTCTCATACAGTCACACTCCTGCTAGAGAAACAAACACCCCACTGTCATATAGTCACACTCTTACTAGAGAAACAAACACCCCACTGTCATACAGTCACACTCCAGCTGGAGAAACAAACACCCCACTGTCATACAGTCACACTCCAGCTGGGGAAACAAACACCCCACTGTCATACAGTCACACTCCTGCTAGAGAAACAAACACCCCACTGTCATACAGTCACACACCTGCTGGGGAAACAAACACCCCACTGTCATACAGTCACACTCCTGCTGGGGAAACAAACACCCCACTGTCATACAGTCACACTCCTGCTAGAGAAACAAACACCCCACTCTCATACAGTCACACTCCTGCTAGAGAAACAAACACCCCACTGTCATACAGTCACACACCTGCTGGGGAAACAAACACCCCACTGTCATACAGTCACACACCTGCTAGAGAAACAAACACCCCACTGTCGTACAGTCACACTCCAGCTGGAGAAACAAACACCCCACTGTCATACAGTCACACTCCAGCTGGAGAAACAAACACCCCACTGTCATACAGTCACACTCCAGCTGGAGAAACAAACACCCCACTGTCATACAGTCACACTCCTGCCAGAGAAACAAACACCCCACTCTCATACAGTCACACTCCAGCTGGAGAAACAAACACCCCACTGTCATACAGTCACACTCCTGCCAGAGAAACAAACACCCCACTCTCATACAGTCACACACCTGCTGGGGAAAGAAACACCCCACTGTCATACAGTCACACTCCTGCTAGAGAAACAAACACCTCACTGTCATACAGTCACACACCTGCCAGAGAAACAAACACCCCACTGTCATACAGAATTACCCTCCAGTCTCCCACCGTCCAGAACCCTGGAACATGCTTTATCTAAACTGTACATTGAAATAAATGGTGAAAATAATGCGTACATATTTTCATTACATATCAGGTATTAGGAAAACAGAGGGACCTTGAGAGTTAACCTTTTACACACTGTCTATTTACACAGCTGCTTATTAATAAAACATTCTGGATGACGTTGACAGCAGTGCCCTACTGTGGACAAGAACCTAAAATCAAGTTGCAAGACCAGCTCCATAACCATAATACTGCTCATTCAAATGTATTAAACATAAAAGTATAAAACATGGTAGAGCTGTTGTAGCACGCATTATTGCGGAACCATGGGCAAAGACAACCCTCCAAGTGCTTGATAAGACATGCCCCCTGCAGCACTGGTGTATTATCAGATATTTTATCATTACTGACTTCATTCATGGAAAGTTGGAATGAAGATAAGGCAAAAAGGCAGTATAAAAACTTCCAGCAATGGGTGAGGATTTGTCCATTCTGAGACATCCACAGTATTGGTGAGCCACCTGTTTCACCGACTGAGAGAGTCATGAAGTGGGCTTTGGTACTGCTGGGCCTGGTGGCCCTGTCTGACTGCCTCTCCAAGTGAGTAACGGAACAAACACCCTGGTCACTGTTTCAAACCTTCTCAATCAGATGTGTGTTACGGACTTAGCATGCCTTTGCACATGTGTTTAATTAGTGTGTGTATGTAAGTACAGTGTGCTTGTGCATGTGTGTAATTAGTATGTTTGCCTGTTTGTTTATGCATATGCGTATTTCGTATGTGTGTATGTTAATATAATGAGCCTCATTTATCAAAGGTGAGCGATAAGGCTAGTAAAATAAAACTTAGCTTCAGAGTTGGAGGGTGGTTGATCCAAAAAGAACAGATCACTGTCACCCTTCACGGTAATTCCAGCCGACGATGACAACAATGTCTGTCCAGTAATTCGCCTCAAGTTTCATGTCGAACCATTTTCTTTTAACCTGTTTGTGACGGAGAACTGATTTATATTTTATTCTCCGCCCCAAATATCGGCGTCGGCCGCGGTATGGGAAAATTTAAACGGGGACGTGTATATTAGGGGGGAAAAAGAAACAGAAAAACACACCAAACTTTTTGTATGTATGTTCATTTATTTGTTGGTTTAAAAGTGCTGTTTTTGTTCGTTCAGGGTGAATATCGGCGTTTGTTGTCTGGGGGGAAAAATGTACTTTTCAAATGTTACCGTTTTTAAATAGCGAGCTACACATATACATTTAGCGGGTGCACACGTTATCTGTTTTGTTAGTTAGCTATGATCCCATTTCACTTTCATCATTCATCATTCATCACTCGAACTTTCCGTAATACATAAATCCCGGTTTACTCACTTGTGCGTCTGTATCTGTTTCACGGGGGTGTCAATGGAGCGCACGGGGGAAAACATGGTGGTTTTAAGGATTATGGGTAGAGTAGTTCATGTTGGTTTGGAAGGTAGGGGGAATTGTTTCAATGTTTTGTGTCATGTTATTGTATTGGTGATGGGGAAAAATGTATTTGCTTAATGTATTGTTTGTATATACTTATGGTGTTTGATTATGTAAGGAATGGATGGATTATTGTTCCTTTGTGAGATCATTGATTATATTTTTGGGTTGGGAGGGGGTAACTGTATTTAAGGCCCTCCTGCTCTTTATTAAGAAAAAGGCTGTGGGTGAGGCAGGACCCTGGGAAGCCAAAGGAAACGTTTGGGAACTGATTGCCCAGATGTTTACTTGTAAATATTTTGTTAATTATTAGTACTTTATTTTGTGTACTGTTTTTTTATTTTTCACTGTAATAAACCACCATTCACCCTATTTTTCTGTGTTGGCCTCCTGTTGACCGCTCGCCATCCTCACACTGTTGCAGCGTACCGGCCCCGACACTCACCTACGTACACTACTGAACAAAGTAGTTTTTGGATTCTACTACCATTAACAAAACTTCAGTCACCGCTTCGAAACGTTTTTTTCTTCTTTTGCCTTTTCTCTGCCATTTCTTCACATTGCCAATGAAGGGATTCCAAGCTCCTAGCATGCTATTTCAGGGTCGTCGATTTATGCCAACCGAAAATTCTGTCAACTCATTTACGATTGATTGGTATTTATCAACATACGCACGAAATACAAACAAATGCTGTGTTTAGGTGTGTTTGATAAATCCGGCGGAATTTGTTTGTTCGTATCCGTTGACCCGTAAATTTACACACAGCTTTACGGAAATATTGATAAATGAGGCCCAATGTGTTTATAATTACTGTGTGTATATTTAAATGTTGTGTTTAATGCATGTGCGTAAATAGCGTGTGTATATATAAATGTTATGTGTTTATGCATGTGTGTAATTAGCTTGTGTGCATGTAAATGCTTTGTGTTTATGCATGTATGTATTTAGCATGTGTGTAAATTCTGCAGGATGCCCCTGGTAAAGCAGAAGTCTATGCGGCAGGCCCTCATAGAGCAGGGAAAGCTGGAGGAGTTCTTGCAGAAATACCCCTATGACCTGGCCTCCAAATACTACAGCTTCATGGCACACATGCCCATGTACAACTACATGGATGTAAGCTTGCTTTCCCATCGATGCATTTCAAATGGTCTCAGCTTTAAAGAGAGGCTTTAGGAAATACTAAGGAAATAAGGGGAAAACACAGTAATAATATTATACTGTATTATACTTTAAACTATAATACAATGTATGTGATTTCAGTTCTAATGCTCTCCGAGCATAATATGCTCTATATTCCAAATAATAAGTGATGATGTCATACAATAAAAGTGTTTTCACATGTATATCTAACTATTTTGGTACAGGAACAATAATGCTGGCAATTGTTCTGTGTGATTTTTCAGATTGAGTATGTCAGTGTCATCTCCATTGGAACACCACCTCAGTCCTTCAAGGTTCTCCCTGACACTGGCTCTGCAAACCTGTGGGTGCCTTCCATCTACTGCAACAGCTACGCATGCTGTGAGTAAAGTACTGTACTGCAACAGCTACACATGCTGTGAGTATAGCACTGTACTGCAACAGCTATGCATGCTGTGAGTATAGCACTGTACTGCAACAGCTACGCATGCTGTGAGTATAGCACTGTACTGCAACAGTTATGCATGCCGTGAGTATAGCACTGTAGTACAAAAGCTACGCATGCTGTGAGTAAAGTACTGTACTGCAACATCAACGCATGCTGTGAGTAAAGTACTGTACTGCAACAGCTATGCATGCTGTGAGTATAGCACTGTACTGCAACAGCTATGCATGCTGTGAGTAAAGCACTGTACTGCAACAGCTATGCATGCCGTGAGTATAGCACTGTAGTACAAAAGCTACGCATGCTGTGAGTATAGCACTGTACTGCAATAGCTACGCATGCTGTGAGTAAAGCACTGTACTGCAACAGCTATGCATGCTGTGAGTAAAGTACTGTACTGCAACAGTTATGCATGCCATGAGTATAGCACTGTAGTACAAAAGCTACGCATGCTGTGGGTATAGCACTGTAGTACAAAAGCTACGCATGCTGTGGGTATAGCACTGTACTACAACATCTACGCATGCTGTGAGTATAGCACTATACTACAACATCTACGCATGCTGTGAGTATAGCACTGTACTGCAGAATCTACGCATGCTGTGAGTATAGCACTGCACTGCAGGAGCTACACCTGCTGTGAGTTGTACAAAACACTATCAATTACTGTCAGAGTGATGAAATAATCTCAGATATATAACTCTGGACTCCATTTCACAGATTTATAATAAGAAAAACATCCAGTAACACTACACTTTTTGACTCCTGTGTCATCCTCTCCAGCTAACCACCAAAAATTCAATCCTGGTCAGTCCTCTACCTTCCGGGCCCTGAACACCCCTGTGTCAATCCAGTATGGCACCGGCAGCATGACTGGTTTCCTGGGTTATGACACAGTCAATGTAAGAGCTGCATGTAAATACATTTAGGGCAGCCCTGCATGGATCAGAATATTAGCATCTAATTGGCTGCACTTACTTTGTCTGCAGGTAGGGGGCATCGTGGACACTAACCAGATGTTCGGCCTGAGTCAGACAGAGCCTGGGTCTTTCCTATACTACAGCCCCTTCGATGGCATCATGGGTCTGGCTTATCCTTACATTTCTGCCTCTCGTTCTACTCCTGTCTTTGACAACATGATGAACCAAGGCCTGGTGGCTCAGGATATGTTTTCCATTTACCTTACACGGTGAGCTTGAAGATGTAATTACATTTTTTTTACGAGTCAAGTCAGTTGCATGGATACTGCATTAAGTAGTGCAATGTTTAATGATACTAGTGTCAGATTCATTATTCATGCACACAATATTTCACACCTTACATTTACACTTTATAATTTCTTACGTTTTGCTTCCATTTTCATATTTCCCTCAATGTCATGTTGAGTGTATGTTTGTGCCGTGAGACCAGCGTTCACCTGTGCACTGGCTCAATGACCATAAATTTGAATTAAATTGAATGACTGTGATATATGGAAAGTTATTTTGTCATTTTTGTTATACACCTATTGCTATTCATGTTTTTTGCTTTTATTTTTATTTAATTTTCAGTTTCACTTTACTTTTCTATTTTGGGTTTTTTTTTTGGGGGGGGGGGAGGCAGCATTTTCTATTTGCCCCGTTTTCTGTGCCATTAATTAAATCACAGTATTCCCAAACAGGGCTGTTAGGGTTAAGTTTGAGGTTAGTGTTAGGGTTAGGGGTTAGGGGTAGGGGTGGGGGGTAGGGGTTAGGGTGAGGGGTTGGGGGTGGGGTGGTGTTAGAGTTAGGGTTAGCGTTGGGGTTAGCGTTAGGGGTTAGCTTTGGGGTTAGGGTTAGGGGTTAGCATTGGGGTTAGGGTTAGGGGTTGGGGTTAGGGTTAGGGGTTAGCATTGGGTTAGGGTTGGGGGTTAGGGTTAGGGGTTAGCATTGGGGTTAGGGTTAGGGGTTAGGGTTATTACTTTCAGAATGTTGTAAGGGTAGCTCAGCAGTGGAATGGGGAATAAGGGAATGCATGCTTCCAGGTCCTGATTCATCACCACATGCTCATTACAGGCCCACGGTTACAGCACACTGCTTTGCTGTTCTACAGGATATCAATATCCTGTCACATTAGGTGCTTTTCTACATCTAATCTTAGTTTTAGATTACAATAATAACCTAACTATAATATTTCACATTAATAACAATGTGGTAGAGCCTCCATCACTAGCCGGTGGGCCTCACCATGGCCTGTCTCCATGTTTACTCTAAAGGTCTCTGTTTTTGTTCACAGCAATGGTGTTTCTGGTAGTGTTGTCACCTTTGGTGGATATGAACCCTCTTACTTCACTGGACAGATTAACTGGGTCCCTATCACCTACCAGGGATACTGGCAAATTGCGATTGAAAAGTAAGTACGGAGTACGCCCAGTCTGAAGATAAACTGCAAGAGAAAGACGGAGGAAATGTATGCTATCAGCCTTTATTAATTTGTGTAAATGAATTTTATTTCTTCAAATATTCACAATTTAAAAAATAAAAGTGTTGAGGTAGGAGAGAGATGGCTGCATCAATCTGTTATGTTTTTAAACTGTGGCTTTGCACAAAGCAGCATAGAATTGTGAAAGGACAAGAGGCTCATTCTACAGAATCAGGACTTTGTTGAATGATGGTAGGAGGTGAGCGCGCGTGTGTGTGTGTGCTGTTCTCCATCAGTGTCCTGGTGAAATGTGTGTGCTATTCTCCCTCAGCGTCATGGTGAACGGCCAGGTGGTGGCATGTGCCCAAGGTTGCCAGGGCATTGTGGATTCTGGCACCTCTCTGATTGCTGGCCCTCCCTCTGAAATCTCTATCATCCAGCAGCAGATTGGAGCAACCGCTGGTTACTACAACCAGGTACATATTCTCACTACTAATAATGTAGCCCAGGTGTGCACAGCTCTGGTTATTGTCAGTTTTGTCAGTAATCCTGTTTTCATGTTCTAAACAAATGCACACTAAGGCTCACTCCTCTGTGTGACCACAGTAAAAGGTGCTCTCTATAGGTAGTGTACATGTTCATTCTGCAGCTGCAGCTCAGTATTTTTCAGAAGTTTGTTTGAAATCAACATACATGCAATACTCAACGTGTTTACTGTCATAGTCAGTTAGTTTGGAGTTAACGTACATGTGTTTCTTTCTCCTCTGACATCAGTACACCATTAACTGCCAGAGTATGGGGTCTATGCCTGATGTAACCTTCTCCATTAATGGTGTGCAGTACACTCTCCCACCCAGTGCCTATGTCAGACAGGTACGTACCAAAAAGCCTGCCACCCGTGCCACACACAAGTGTGCAAACCCAGTCCCTTCAACAAACTGCTTTGAATATGAGTCAGTCATACACTGCATTCTGTAGTATTTAGACTCTGAGACTGATTAATTCTTTCTCATGGCTGAGTAACCCATGGCTCTGAGTAGCTCTGTGACTGGGTAACCCTATGGCTCTGAGCAGCTCTGTGACTGAGTAACCCCATGGCTCTGAGTAGCTCTGTGACTGAGTAACCCTATGGCTCTGAGTAGCTCTGTGACTGATTAACCCCATGGCTCTGAGTAGCTCTGTGACTGATTAACCCCATGGCTCTGAGTAGCTCTGTGACTGAGTAACCCTATGGCTCTGAGTAGCTCTGTGACTGATTAACCCTATGGCTCTGAGTAGCTCTGTGACTGATTAACCCCATGGCTCTGAGTAGCTCTGTGACTGAGTAACCCCATGGCTCTGAGTAGCTCTGTGACTGAGTAACCCTATGGCTCTGAGTGGCTCTGTGACTGAGTAACCCCATGGCTCTGAGTAGCTCTGTGACTGAGTAACCCCATGGCTCTGAGTAGCTCTGTGACTGAGTAACCCTATGGCTCTGAGTAGCTCTGTGACTGAGTAACCCTATGGCTCTGAGTAGCTCTGTGACTGAGTAACCCCATGGCTCTGAGTAGCTCTGTGACTGAGTAACTGTCTCTGATTCCCAGCTGAATGGTGGCTGCTCCAGTGGTTTCCAGGCAATGAACCTGCCTTCAGCTCAGGGTGACCTGTGGATCCTGGGAGATGTCTTCATCAGAGAGTACTATGCCATCTTTGACCGTGGGAACAACATGGTGGGGCTGGCTACAGCCATGTGAGCCTCTTGGCCACTCCCCCTAATGCAGACCTCCTCCTCAAACTGAGCTTAGTTCGATTCCTCTTAGGGTTTGGCAGCTCAAAGAGTCTCTGATGGTATCAAAGTGTTCTCAGAAACCCAGTTAAACTGCGGTTTAGCTTTCAAATGAATCTGTTTCTATCATGCAAATAAAATAATGTTTCACAATTCATTGTGTCTATCTATTGAAATATGAATGAAAGTGAAGAAAATAAAGAAGAATCAAGCACATAATCCATGATAATCTGTGACCACTATTGTAGGTGTGCACAGAGACTGCATGAGTGAGTTATGATGTACAGTGGGCCTGTTGTCAGGCTTACCTTCGTATTATCTGATGTAGTGTGAATTACAGATGTTTACACATGCAGGCAAAGTAAAAGTTGATTGATTGAATGAATTTCAGTTCTCTGAGGAGGACAGCAACATCAGTGAGCTACATGCATTTGAAAACGCATTACTTTATTCAGAAATGTATCTAGTTTATAGCAGTAAAACATGAACATTGACAACTGAGGATAGTTACCCATGATATAGACACTGTATCTAATGAATGCTAAATAAGTCATTTTGGAAGTAACCAAATAGTGTGTGATTATTATTGGAATTACTGAATTTAAAATGCTGATTTTTCAAGTGACACTGCAACAACCATACTGCTAACTATCCAGTTATAATGCTCAAATAGGAGAGCTAGCTAGTTGGTTCTCAGTACACCTGCTGGTTTGTGTGTCTTCCTCTCCTCATAATTAGATAGTAGCTAATATAGTAGCGTATCAATTTTGCATTGCTAACCCCAGTTCCATTAGCCCTCATCAGAGTGAACCCCAGTGCCATTAGCCCTCATCAGAGTGAACCCCAGTTCCATGAGCCCACAGCAGAGTGAACCCCAGTGCCATTAGCCCTCATCAGAGTGAACCCCAGTGCCATTAGCCCTCATCAGAGTGAACCCCAGTGCCATTAGCCCTCATCAGAGTGAACCCCAGTGCCATTAGCCCTCATCAGAGTGAACCCCAGTTCCATTAGCCCTCATCAGAGTGAACCCCAGTGCCATTAGCCCTCATCAGAGTGAACCCCAGTGCCATTAGCCCTCATCAGAGTGAACCCCAGTTCCATTAGCCCTCATCAGAGTGAACCCCAGTTCCATTAGCCCTCATCAGAGTGAACCCCAGTGCCATTAGCCCTCATCAGAGTGAACCCCAGTTCCATTAGCCCTCATCAGAGTGAACCCCAGTGCCATTAGCCCTCATCAGAGTGAACCCCAGTGCCATTAGCCCTCATCAGAGTGAACCCCAGTGCCATTAGCCCTCATCAGAGTGAACCCCAGTGCCATTAGCCCTCATCAGAGTGAACCCCAGTGCCATGAGCCCTCATCAGAGTGAACCCCAGTGCCATGAGCCCTCATCAGAGTGAACCCCAGTGCCATGAGCCCACAGCAGAGTGAACCCCAGTGCCATTAGCCCACATCAGAGTGAACCCCAGTGCCATTAGCCCACATCAGAGTGAACCCCAGTGCCATGAGCCCACAGCGGAGTGAACCCCAGTGCCATGAGCCCTCATCAGAGTGAACCCCAGTGCCATGAGCCCACAGCAGAGTGAACCCCAGTGCCATTAGCCCACATCAGAGTGAACCCCAGTGCCATTAGCCCACATCAGAGTGAACCCCAGTGCCATGAGCCCACAGCAGAGTGAACCCCAGTTCCATTAGCCCACAGCAGAGTGAACCCCAGTTCCATGAGCCGACAGCAGAGTGAACCCCAGTTCCATTAGCCCTCATCAGAGTGAACCCCAGTGCCATGAGCCCACAGCAGAGTGAACCCCAGTGCCATTAACCCACATCAGAGTGAACCCCAGTGCCATTAGCCCTCATCAGAGTGAACCCCAGCGGCATTAGCCCACAGCAGAGTGAACCCCAGTTTCATTAGCCCACAGCAGAGTGAACCCCAGTGCCATTAGCCCTCATCAGAGTGAACCCCAGTGCCATGAGCCCACATCAGAGTGAACCCCAGTGCCATTAGCCCACATCAGAGTGAACCCCAGTGCCATTAGCCCTCATCAGAGTGAACCCCAGTGCCATGAGCCCACAGCAGAGTGAACCCCAGTGCCATTAGCCCACATCAGAGTGAACCCCAGTGCCATTAGTCCACATCATAGTGAACCCCAGTGCCATTAACCCACATCAGAGTGAACCCCAATGCCATTAGCCCACATCAGAGTGAACCCCAGTGCCATTAACCCACATCAGTGCTAACCTCGGTGCCATTAGCCCACATCAGTGCAGAGTAGCCCACATCAGAGTGAACCCCATTGCCATTAGCCCACATCAGAGTGAACCCCAGTGCCATGAGCCCACATCAGAGTGAACCCCAGCGGCATTAGCCCACATCATAGTGAACCCCAGTGCCATGAGCCCACATCAGAGTGAACCCCAGTGCCATTAGTCCACATCATAGTGAACCCCAGTGCCATTAACCCACATCAGAGTGAACCCCAATGCCATTAGCCCACATCAGAGTGAACCCCAGCGCCATTAGCCCACATCAGAGTGAACCCCAGTGCCATTAGCCCTCATCAGAGTGAACCCCAGTGCCATGAGCCCACAGCAGAGTGAACCCCAGTGCCATTAGCCCACATCAGAGTGAACCCCAGTGCCATTAGTCCACATCATAGTGAACCCCAGTGCCATTAACCCACATCAGAGTGAACCCCAATGCCATTAGCCCTCATCAGAGTGAACCCCAGTTCCAACAGCCCACAGCAGTGCCAACCCCAGTGCCATTAACCCACATCAGTGCTAACCTCGGTGCCATTAGCCCACATCAGTGCCGACCCCAGTGCCATTAGCCCACATCAGAGTGAACCCCAGTGCCATTAGCCCACAGCAGGTTTCTAACTGTAGAATACATCTGCAGAGGGTCATCAAACAGCTCAGAAAATCATTGGCTGCCCTCTGCCTTCCCTGGAAGACATCTCTAGCTCTCAGTACCTCTGCAGAGCCAGAAATATGATTAAAGACCCCTTCCATCCTGGACAGCACCTATTCAACCTCCTGCCATCTGGGAGGTGCTACAGGTGCATCAAAAGCCGGACAAACAGACTCAAAAACAGTTTCTTTCCCTGGGCCATCATAACTCTAAACTCCCTAACATGACAAATTCTGTTACCCAATGTGTCACCTCATTATCACTTTGAAGTCAAAAGTATTTAAAGTATTTATTACATTTTAAGTGCATTGTTTTGTTCTTTTATTATGTATTGAATGGGTTTATTACATATTGTATGGGTATTAAATGATGTATTGAATGTGTTTTTTAAACTTGTTTTTTGCACTGACCAGGAGTAGCTCTCCTAATTTTGTTGTATACTCTATGTGCAATGACAATAAAAGGTGTTCTGTTCTATTCTATTCTATTCTATTCTACACACTCACACGTACTCACACGCACATGCTCACACTCTCACACACACATACACACACTCTCACACACACTACATACACTTAAACATTGAAATAACTATGTGTTATTGTTCTTTTATATTTGAATACAACATTTTGATTATTACCCTGTGTCATTAATAAATGCAGAAATTTATTGTTATTATTTATAATGTATATACTAAATTGTGGATGTGAATTTGGAGTGTTTTTGAAATCAAATCTATATGTCTTCATATCTCACTCATGCTTACTATCCTGATCTGACTTTTGGAATGGACCTATTTATATTGTTCAATAATGTTTGATTGAATAATAACTTATTCTTTTTTGATATTTCTACATGGTGCATTCACATAGATAAAAGCATAAAGTTGTTTCTGTCCTTCGGTCTTTTGTTGGGATGGAGATATACGGGCCTGATAATGAAAGCATAGTTGTTTCCGTCCTTCGGGCTTTTGTTGGGATGGAGATATACGGGCCTGATAATGAAAGCATAAAGTTGTTTCCGTCCTTCGGTCTTCTGTTGGGATGGAGATATACGGGCCTGATAATGAAAGCATAAAGTTGTTTCCATCCTTCGGTCTTTTGTTGGGATGGAGATATACGGGCCTGATAATGAAAGCATAAAGTTGTTTCCATCCTTCGGTCTTTTGTTGGGATGGAGATATACGGGCCTGATAATGAAAGCATAAAGTTGTTTCCATCCTTCGGTCTTTTGTTGGGATGGAGATATACGGGCCTGATAATGAAAGCATAAAGTTCTTTCCGTCCTTCGGTCTTTTGTTGGGATGGAGATATACGGGCCTGATAATGAAAGCATAAAGTTGTTTCCATCCTTCGGTCTTTTGTTGGGATGGAGATATACGGGCCTGATAATGAAAGCATAAAGTTGTTTCCGTCCTTCGGTCTTTTGTTGGGATGGAGATATACGGGCCTGATAATGAAAGCATAAAGTTGTTTCCGTCCTTCGGTCTTTTGTTGGGATGGAGATATACGGGCCTGATAATGAAAGCATAAAGTTGTTTCCGTCCTTCGGTCTTTTGTTGGGATGGAGATATACGGGCCTGATAATGAAAGGCACACTGTGAAGGTTAAAGATTGTAAGAGTTTACTGAGTTTACATTTTTCCACCTGTGCCCTTGTGCCTGTCATAACCACTTTCAGCTCTTAGGAAACTAGAACAAAAACAAAACATCAAGACCACAACTCCTTAAATGCAAAGTAATTCATGAATTCCCCTTTATCCCAAAGCAAAGCAATTCAGCACATCCCAATCACACTTGCATGTCCAAGTATGTCCAAATGTCCACTACAAGGCCTTAATTAATTAATGTGCATAAATACCGCTTCAGGTTTTTTTCAAAAGCAAAAGGAAAACCACATCAAAACAAATTCAACTAAAAAGTGAAGCATTGCACAAAAACATTCACTTGCTCATCCTAACCCTCCAAATGAGTTAGACCTGAGCAAAAGCTCCAGTGCACCCTGTGCTTTTAGAAAGAGCTCTTCTTCCAAACCATTATCAGCACTTAAATGTCCCAGATGCCGTTTTAGACAGCTGTTATCAACTTCCACTTTCTACCCATTTTGAGAAAGTCTGCTGAGACCACCTACTAGACCATCTGGAACTAAGGACCAAATTTCTACCAAAACCCCCACTGGATATAGTGGGCTCTGTGTTACACTAGGAGCAATGCGCATTATGCATTACTGTGAGCATCTATGCTGGTGTACACCCCTCACTGTACAGGACTGCACAGCACCTTCCTTTAATGACAGGGCTGCATTGTGGATCTGACCCTGCAGACCAACCTAAAGGTTTGTTGTGTTCACTGAGAGGCACTCAGCCCTTTCCTACCTGTGCCGTCAACATTTACTCAATAATTACAATAATAATCAAATATTCAGAGCACTGTGGAATTTAACATTATTTATTTTACACTAATAAAATAAATTTGACGCAATTTAAATTCATTTGGAAATGTGATTAGGTACTTTATGATAAGATTGTTTTATCTTAATTTGATAAGTGAAATGGGATGTATATGTAACACTGATATTGAGGTTGAGATAATATAGGCTTTCTTTAAAATATCGTCATCTCAGTTGCAGTTTAACTGGATGTTCTATTGTATAGTACATAACATTTGAAAATGTGATGTGTAAAAAAGACACAAAGAGCTGAAAAAATATATTTCTGTAATTCTATCACTTATATTCACTTATATCACTATACATACTATACTATATATCACTTACAATATATTTAGATTACATTGTATATAGAATTCATTGATGTACAATCCAAATGTACTCAAACCACAATAAACCAGAACTCTAAAATTTCAAAATGCATTTTTCCATCTGAAGTCTTTTCATTCATTAACAATGAAAATGTTGAAAAACAAATGTGTTTAATATAATGTGTGAGTAACTGTAAATAGGAATTACTTGTGGTATCTCATTTTTTTACTAAATATTTAAAATACATCTATTTCTGTTATAATCAAAATTACTGAATGCAAATCATTTCTGTAAAAATGACAAGGAGTACATGTGGACTGCACAAAGGCCAACAGTTCTACCTTTTTCATTGACATTGACTTAAGGTCATGGACACACTGACAGAGCTGCTTTTATCTTTATATAACATATTATACTGATAAAATATATTTCCTTATCATGTTGATAAAGAGTTGTGGGAAGTGATTGTGTGTGAGTCTGTATATAAGGAGCAGGTCGTCTCGCTACTGGCATCCTTTGAGAGCGAGTGAAGAGGAGACGCACCTGAGAGCACACCTTAGAGCACACCTGAGCAGCGGACACACCTGAACAGAGATGCTGAAGTTGGCGGTTGTGCTGTGTGGCCTTTTGGCCTTGTCTGAATGCATGAGCAAGTGAGTTCCTCTGCAATCCCTTTCACATTGATAAAGCACAGAATGCCATGCCATTCATCTTGTTTGTCTTACGCTGTGTGAAAGGTGGGCTTGGTAGAGTTGTTGTCCGTTCATAAAATATGCTTAATTTGTTCAGAATTTTGTGCAATAATGAAAATCATACCTTATATATGTTTCCAGCAGATTCATGGTTTCTTGTGAAATTGTGAAATTATGTTTTTTTATATTTGTATTATATTTAGATATGCCTTTGCTGGATCTGAGGAATCAGGTCATTGTTGTGTATTGTGTTATAAACCTGACAAGGGCCATGCATCATATTTCACTTTGTGAAATGTGTGTTAAAAATTACACATGGTCCCTGAAAAATAAATTAAATAAATACATTAAAGTACATACATTAAAGTACGGCCTTACATGTCCTGCATACTAAAGTGGATCCTGTACATTCCTTTATAAAATGGACATTTAATAACCAAAACCTGTTATTAAAGTTGTAAGACTTTACAAGAGCACAAATGTTGGCTTCCACAGAGTTTAAGTGGCTTTAGTGTTGGGTGGTTGAGCTGAGCTGGGTTTAGCTTTTGATGTGGCTGTGTAGGTGTTTCTCACTGTGCTAAGTTAGGTGGTTATGCTGGGTTGGGTTTTCCTCACTATACTGGGTTAGGTTTTCCTGACTGAGCTGGGTTGGGTTTCTCTAACTGTGCTGGGTTGGGTTTTCCTCACCGTGCTGGGTTAGGTTTTCCTCACTCTGCTGAGTTGGGTTAAGCTGTTGACATGGCTGGGTTTTGTTTCAGGGTGACTCTGATTAAGGGGAAGACGGTCAGGGAGACGCTGCAGGAGAAAGGCCAGTGGGAAGCCTACAGGATGCTGCACCCCTACAACCCCATGGCCAAGTTCTACCAGACCGGCACTGAGCCCATGACCAACGACGCTGATGTAGGTCACATTCTTACATTTTAACCCAGCCTGCCTCACTTTCTTGAGCTGAGCTGGCCTTTGATTATTTGTCATATTAAGAGACAGTGGTGTTTTAGGTTTGCAGACATTCCTTTTTTCTCATATTAAAGGCACACCTCCTGAAGTATAGGGTATTCATAGGGTTTTTTTGCAAATAAAAAACATTTATTCTTCTATGGTAATGGGTGGATGGGTCCCTCAGTCTGCATCCTGCTAAGGCACTTTTCCGTTCTATGAGACTATGTTCACATTGAGAGTGTTGAGGCTCAAATCCATTTTATTTCTCAAGTACTTTCTGGAACACTTCTTTAAATTCAAAATGAAAGTGACCAAAATATAAGTTTGTGTGTTCAGTCAAACTACTGGCTTGTGATCTCATTTATTAGATTTCATTGCCTGTTATAATTTTTGGCATGAAGTGATGACATAATTAGGGAATGGAGAGAAACAGAAGTGCATGGCTATCTGAGTGTGCAGAGGAGGTTAACCCTCTAACCCTAACCCTAACCCCAACCCCAACCTCAACCTCAACCATAACCCCCAACCCCAACCCCAACCCCAACTCCAACTCCAACTCCAACCCTAACCCTTACCCTAACCCCTAAACCCTAAACCCTAATCCTAACCCTAACCCTAACCATTTCCCATTATTTTCCCACAGCTGTCCTACTATGGTGTCATCTCAATTGGAACACCTCCCCAGTCCTTCAAGGTCATCTTTGACACAGGATCATCTAACCTGTGGGTGCCTTCTGTCTACTGCAACAGCCAGGCCTGCCGTGAGTGCCAAAGACTACTTCCAGTGTGTGTGTTTGTGTGACCAAAGCAGGGCTCAATATTACAGTCTACTGCTACTGTGTGCATGTGTATGTGTGTGTGTGTGTTTGAGAGAGAGAGAGAGAGAGAGAGAGGGAGAGAGAGAGGGAGAGAGAGAGAGAAAGGGAAGAGAGGATAGAGAGAGAGGAAGCGAGAAGAGAGAGAGAGAGAGAGAGAGAGAGAGAGGGAGAGATCTTCTAGCTCTCGATCTCTCTCTCTCTCTCCGCTCGACTTCCTCTCTCCTCGCTCTCCTTTCTCTCCTCTTTCTCTCTCTCGCCCTTCTCTCTCGCCTTCTCCCTCTCTCACTCCCTCTCTCTCACGCTTTCTCTCTCTTTCTCTCCTCTCTCGCTCTCTCTCTCTCTCTCTCTCCTCTCTCTCTTCTCTCTCTCTCTCTCTTTCTCTCTCTCTCTCTCTTTAGAGAGAGAGAGGGAGAGAGAGAGAGAGAGGGAGAGAGAGAGGGGGAGAAATCCCAGCACAGTTTAGGTGTTGGACTCTGTGCCTCTCTGTTCCAAATAGCCTCAGTCACATGATGACATCATCCTTTTTTTACTGTTCATTGAAGACAGACGTGCATTGATATATTATTTTATTTTTCTCTGCTACCCCCTTATCTAAGACTGAAATACTTCATTTTCTCTGCTACCCCCTTATCTAAGACTGAAATACTTTATTTTCTCTGCTACCCCCTTATCTAAGACTGAAATACTTTATTTTCTCTGCTACCCCCTTATCTAAGACTGAAATACTTCATTTTTTATTATTGTGGGAAAGATTGGAAAATATATTTAGGGTGATTGTATTTTAAGCTGAGCCAGGAGTTGCAAAGTTGTTTTTATGTGTTTTAGCTTGAATATTGTGCATGATAAGGCAAAGACACAATGGCTCATTTCCATATTTCCCTCCCCAGAAAACCATGCCAAATTCAATCCCCAGCAGTCTTCCACCTTCCGCTACACATCCCGCTCTCTGTCTATCCAGTACGGCACCGGCAGCATGACAGGATTCCTGGGCTATGACACCGTTGGGGTGAGAGTCACTCAAAACACCAGACCTCTGATCTGGAAGTGAGAGTGAGTGTTGGAGCTACTATGGATCCTGCTTCTGCTGCTTCAGCTAAGTGGTGGACCTGTCTGTCCCTCCCAGGTTGGCGGTATTTCTGTCCCAAATCAGATCTTCGGTCTGAGCCAGAGTGAGGCCGCCTTCATGGCTAACATGGTAGCTGATGGTATCCTGGGTCTGGCCTTCCCCTCCATCTCCTCTTCTGGAGCCACGCCCGTCTTTGACAACATGATGAATCAGCAGCTGGTGTCCCAGGATCTCTTCTCTGTCTACCTGAGCAGGTAAGGCTATACATGGTAAGGTAATAGGAAAATACATAATTTATTTGAAAACCAACATTTCTTTCCTGCCTGTGCGAGGGCAGAAAGGGGGTACTCTCTCATAACATGAGTAAAGTGCTTTTGCATGTTTCATCTTGGTCCCCAAACACAGCTGTCCAATGTACCACTGTTCAGGGGTGCTTACACCTCCAGGAAATACATTTATTATTATAATTTTTTAATACATTTATTTCAAATACATGAATCTGTAAGTTCTCATAATTAGAGCCCTTGGCTTTCCACAATTTCAGAATCAAGGAGTCTATCACAGAAAATGCCCTCATTCACAGAATCTGTCCAAAAAATGTTCTGATTTTTCTATTTTTTCTGTAGAAAAGGTCTACATTATGGTCTGTGTATTTCTCAGTCAAATTAATTTTGATGAAATGTGAATAGACTGAAATGGGCTGGGTTTCACTCCTACTTTGCTGCACTATATTGTGTGTATAGTGCAGTTATTGTGAATTGGGAGAAAAGAACACGTTGTGCTGTATCACAGTGACTGGGGATTGGTAAGTTCTGTAGAAAAAGAACTAAGGTTAACTCTTCTCTTACAGCAACAAACAAGACGGCAGTGTCGTGATGTTCGGTGAGATTGACCAAAGCTACTACACCGGTGCGATCACCTGGGTGCCCCTCTCCTCTGAGACCTACTGGCAGATTAGCATGGATAGGTCAGTCTCCCACACACTGCAGCCAATCAGAGTCAGTCTTACACACACTGCAAAACTGACCATATGGAAAAGGTTTATGTGACCAGAAGAATCAGTCTTGTGATAAGATATCACAGTATTGTCTCTCATGCAGTGTCACCATCAATGGGAACACTGTTGCCTGCTCTGGGGGCTGCCAGGCTATTGTGGACACCGGCACCTCCCTCATCGTTGGACCCAGCAGTGACATCAACAACATCAATGCCTGGGTCGGAGCATCCACTAACCAATATGGAGATGTGAGTAGCCACCCTGTCAGTGACCCCCCAGTCTGGGGGCTGTAGCATCTGGCTGTAGCACTAATGAAGCATGGTGCTGCTCTCTGACTGTAGAGCTAATGTAGCATGGTGCTGCTCTCTGACTGTAGAGCTAATGTAGCATGGTGCTGCTCTCTGGCTGTAGAGCTAATGTAGCATGGTGCTGCTCTCTGCCTGTAGAGCTAATGTAGCATGGTGCTGCTCTCGGGCTGTAGCACTAATGTAGCATGGTGCTGCTCTTTGGCTGTAGAGCTAATGTAGCATGGTGCTGCTCTCGGGCTGTAGCACTAATGTAGCATGGTGCTGCTCTTTGGCTGTAGAGCTAATGTAGCATGGTGCTGCTCTGGCTGTAAAGCTAATATAGCATGGTGCTGCTTTCTGGCTGTAGAGCTAATGTAGCATGGTGCTGCTCTCTGGCTGTAAAGCTAATATAGCATGGTGCTGCTCTCTGCCTGTAGAGCTAATGTAGCATGGTGCTGCTCTTTGGTTGTAGAGGTAATATAGCATGGTGCTGCTCTTTGACTGTACAGCTAATGTAGCATGGTGCTGCTCTTTGGCTGTAGAGCTAATGTAGCATGGTGCTGCTCTCTGGCTGTAGAGCAAATGTAGCATGGTGCTGCTCTCTGACTGTACAGCTAATGTAGCATGGTGCTGCTCTCTGGCTGTAAAGCTAATATAGCATGGTGTTGCTCTCTGACTGTAGAGCTAATGTAGCATGGTGCTGCTCTCTGACTGTAGAGCTAATGTAGCATGGTGCTGCTCTTTGGCTGTAGAGCTAATGTAGCATGGTGCTGCTCTCTGGCTGTAGAGCTAATGTAGCATGGTGCTGCTCTCTGGCAGTAAAGCTAATATAGCATGGTGCTGCTCTCTGCCTGTAGAGCTAATGTAGCATGGTGCTGCTCTCGGGCTGTATAGCTAATGTAGCATGGTGCTGCTCTCTGGCTGTAGAGCTAATGTAGCATGGTGCTGCTCTCTGGCTGTAAAGCTAATATAGCATGGTGTTGCTCTCTGACTATAGAGCTAATGTAGCATGGTGCTGCTCTCTGCCTGTATAGCTAATGTAGCATGGTGCTGCTCTCTGGCTGTAGCACCAATGAAGCATGGTGCTGCTCTCTGGCTGTAAAGCTAATATAGCATGGTGCTGCTCTCTGGCTGTAGCACCAATGAAGCATGGTGCTGCTCTGTGGTTGTAAAGCTAATATAGCATGGTGCTGCTCTCTGGCTGTAGAGCTAATGTAGCATGGTGCTGCTCTGTGTTTGTAAAGGTAATGTAGCATGGTGCTGCTCTCTGGCTGTAGAGCTAATATAGCATGGTGCTGCTCTCTGGCTGTAGAGCTAATGTAGCATGGTGCTGCTCTCTGGCTGTAAAGCTAATATAGCATGGTGTTGCTCTTCCTTGCAGGCCACTGTGAACTGCAATAACATCGGTAACATGCCCGATGTAACTTTCGTCATCAATGGACACTCCTTCACCATCAGCTCAAGTGCCTACGTCTCTCAGGTGAGTGCTGGAATAGCAAGAGAATAAGGAGCAGGTGCACTGATAACAGCAACATTTACACTTCTGTTGCATTGTCTACCTGCCTTAGATCAGGGTATGATTAATATGAAACTTGTTAATGAGAAATTAAAGGCTAAGAAAATAATATTTTAGACCAATAACATCTCTAAATATCAAAATCCAAGGTTTTACTTAATTGTTCTCACATAAAAAAATGTACAGAAAATAAAACATCCATTGAAACACTTATCCAATCCACACAAAGCCTGTGCAAGTGCTATGTGTGCTAAATACTTTCGTACAGCACCACCAAAGTTTGTGCATGAGTATCCAAACTGTTCACCACATCCATCCTGTGTGAAGAGAGAAATGATACCGCTATTTCCAATGGAGCAACACAGCTCATAGTGCCAACACAGTGCATCTAACGCTCCTTTGTTGTCTCTCTCCAGTCCTATTATGGCTGCAACACTGGCTTTGGCAATGGTGGCAGTGACCAGCTCTGGATCCTCGGTGATGTGTTTATCAGACAGTACTATGCAATCTTTGATAGAGGCAGCAACCAGGTGGGCTTGGCCCAGGCTGTGTAATTGAGCCCAGATAATGTAAACTATGTGAAGATACCCCTTATGCAGTCTGGGAAACGATGACCAACACCTTCCATACTGACCAGATGCATGATGTAACCAAGCTACTAATAAATGCAACAATATTTAAAGCTTAAAATGTGTCTTTTTTTGGGTGTTTTGTCATGAGAAACTTAATGTAGAGTATATGGAATGTTTACACTACATTACATTACATACATTTGGCAGACACTCTTATCCAGAGCAATTTCCAACTCAAACCATGTCTTTACAGGTTTTACATGTGTTTAGATTGCATTCTGTTAGATTTATTTGGGTGAAAAACATACAGGGTTCAAAATCCATACATGTGCATGTGTGTGCCCAGAGGACACATGAAACTGCAGATATGAAGCTGAAATGAATATTTACCCTTCTACGCCTGGGAGACACCTGGGGTGAAAGGCTCCTCTGTCTGGAGAGGGGTGGTTTGGAGTTAATCATCCAAAAACCAGGGCTGACCCAAATCCAGTACTAAAGAGCCATAATACTTAAATTAAAGTTTCCCATAAAGTGCAAGAAATGGCAAAGCTATGATTCAGATAGGAACTCAAAAATCTAAAGGAGTCAAACAGACAGACCTACAGACAACCCTCCTCAAACACTCCCAAACAGGGAGAAGTAAATGCATGAAGAATCTGATAACCAAAGGAGGGGACAGTAACAGCATACAGGTCAGGGGGGAACAGAGTGGATGTACTGAGACAGATGCCGGGGGTTAATTACTCTGGGGGGTAAACTGACTCTGTGGGGCTGATTACTCTGGGGGGCAAACTGACTCTGTGGGGCTGATTACTCTGGGGGGGTAAACTGACTCTGTGGGGCTGATTACTCTGGGGGGGTAAACTGACTCTGTGGGGTTAATTACTCTGGGGGTAAACTGACTCTGTGGGGCTGATTACTCTGGGGGTAAACTGACTCTGTGGGGCTGATTACTCTGGGGGGGTAAACTGACTCTGTGGGGCTGATTACTCTGGGGGGGTAAACTGTCTCTGTGGGGCTGATTACTCTGGGGGTAAACTGACTCTGTGGGGCTGATTACTCTGGGGGTAAACTGACTCTGTGGGGCTGATTACTCTGGGGGTAAACTGACTCTGTGGGGCTGATTACTCTGGGGGGGTAAACTGACTCTGTGGGGCTGATTACTCTGGGGGTAAACTGACTCTGTGGGGCTGATTACTCTGGGGGGGGGGGGTAAACTGACTCTGTGGGGCTGATTACTCTGGGGGTAAACTGACTCTGTGGGGCTGATTACTCTGGGGGGGTAAACTGACTCTGTGGGGCTGATTACTCTGGGGGGGTAAACTGACTCTGTGGGGCTGATTACTCTGGGGGGTAAACTGACTCTGTGGGGCTGATTACTCTGGGGGGGTAAACTGACTCTGTGGGGGGGATGCAGACCTGGGTAAGGGTATTGTAGTGAAGGGGGCTTTACAATGGGTTGGGTTGGGTCTGGAAATGGAAACAGGAATCTGTTTCTGCTTTTTTTAAATCAAGCACAGGTAAAATGGTGCATGAGCCCATGAGCGACTTACATTTGATTAGGCTAGCCAAGGGCCAATCCCCCTGGGAGCAATGTAGGGTTAATGGCCTTGCTCAAGGGCCCAGCAGCAGTGTTCTTGCTGTGAGTAGACTGGGGTTTGAACCACCAAACGCAGGGATCCCAGTCTTGAACCTTTGTGTGTGTGTGTGTGTGTGTGTGTGTGTGTGTGTGTGTGTGTGTGTGTGTGTGTGTGTGTGTGTGTGTGCGCGCGTGTGTGTGTGAGTGTGTGTGTGTGTGCGTGTGTGTGTGTGTCCTTACCTATTTATTCCTAAATGGAGAAAATCAGGAATGCAGATTTACCATGATGCCACACCCAAAGCCAGCCTTTGGTTAAAAAAAAATCTAAAATAGTTATTGAGTCAAAGCTTACTGTGTATACATATATAACATTTCTGTTACATATATGATGTTCAGCTAACTGACATGAAAATGGCTGCCTCTCAGAGCCAGTCTGCTGCTGGTGACCCTAACAGGCAGCAGACCTCAAAAGCTGACTAGGAAGAGGGGAGGTGCCTCAGACAGGATCCGAGCACCACGCATGCAATTATTATACAAATACCAATGACAGTTTCATTTTTACAAAGGTCTCCATGGTAAAGCAATGTGAAAACTATGTAATATATGGATTAATAAATACAGCAATATAACATTTTGTCATAAATTCAAACATCAGAGTTTTTTTCACAGACTCGTTTTGGTTCGGCTCATAAAATAAATAATAAATAAATAAATTCTATTTTGGAAGAAAAGTTTAATTTGCAAGTCTTAGTTAAGTTCATGTATGATTGTATGCAAAACGCCATGATACATCATCCACACAGCTTGGTGGATATTAACCCTGTGATGGAGCATCGCCTTGAAAATGAAGAATCATCTTTTGATTTTGGTCTGAATGCTTGGCAGAAGCACAAGAGATCAGAATTTATCTCATGTGCTACACTGTGCATAGTGCTGTTATTGTACAGGGTTGTACTTTGGATAATAACACTTGAACCTCAGAGTGCAGATGACAGCCAGCCTATGCACACTGTCTAAAGAGCATGTCAAATCTCAGGGACACACAAGGAGAATGTGTGCAAAGTGGGGATGGTGTTTCCTGCCAAAGTGAGCTCTGCCTACATCACAGATATTGGCTCTAGAACAGCCCAACACTGCTTTCACAGAGCTGTGCTGCTTCACAGGCAATGCAACACATAGAATGATGTGGGGATGCATTCTGCAGAGAGGCAATTACACAAAAATAATCCATGATGTGAATAGTTTTTACAATGAGTAAAACATGACTGTTTATTTCCAAGACCAAGTGTCACATTTGATTAAGTTAAATTAATATATGCTGGAGAACTATCTTTGCAGAACACGATGACAACACTAGCTGAGACAGAAATTGAAATCAAACATATGAATATCAGTCTCTGGAGATACACTCAAAGGGTGTTTTATTAATGAAATAGGCAAATTCCCTGGTAAAATAGAGTTGTATCCTAGTAAAAGTGGAAAGAGGAACTAAAATACCAAAAATCAAACAGTGCCTAAAGTGTTGCCAGGACCTTGTAAATATATTTTACAGTAAGTGGATGAACTTCACTAAACTCTTTTGACTTCATTGTTTAAGGTCTCATAATAACCTTGATTAGTCCTTTAATAACATAATATTCACCAACAGCTTCCAGTGGAATATGGACCACTGCCCACTATTGTGCAGTAGGCTACCCCGCCCTCCACCCATGGTATCTTATCACTTAGAGTGATACAAGTTTGTAAATATGTGAACAATCTTTCTTACACTGATAGTTACTAGATTTAATTTATTCAGTTTCCATGTCATGACAATTTAGGAAACTCAAGGGCACAACAGATATTGACAGATCAAACCCAAATGTATACTATTACTGTGATATAAAGAAATTCTCTTCAATTTTATCTTCTCTTGTAACACATTAATATCAGTGGCACAGTACGTAAACATCACATTTATATTTTCTCTGAAAGCTGTATGTGTGCAACTTGTCTCCACAACCAGGTATAACAAGCTATTCAGATCCAACAAAAGACCTTTTCACAGGACTTAGGATCCGTAAATAAGGCTTATCAAAGTATGACATGCTGACATTGAAATAAAGTGCTCTTGAGCACACATATCAAGATGGCTTTTAGGTTGGTTCCCTACTGAATTATTTTGAGAGTGGACATATGCCAAATTTCCTTACAGCACTGTGGTATATAAGGGGATAAATAAGGCAGGTCTCTTTGCAAACAGCTTCATTTTGGTGTGCAAGCAGGGATCCTCAGCAGAATGAAGTGGCTTATGCTTTTGGCCCTTATTGGGCTGTCGGAGTGTGTGTTCAGGTAGGTTTCATTCTTCTTCCATCAGCCAGAAACAGCAGCAATGTCATCAATGACTACTAAAAGAACACATGGCTCATGGAAGCTTATTGTCACTAATAAGTGGTATATGGAAGCATATTGTTTTGCATTTTGTAAAGTTACTTCACTGCAATTGGTGGAACAATGTCCATCATGGTTGAGTAAAATGGAAATGTGGCAATGGGCCGGAGGTGGGAGGCAGCTGCTTGCGATCTCTTGCTGGAATCTGTTAATTAAGTTCATAATGGATTGAGTTTAACTGCATATAACCCCTGGTGTGATGCTGGTGTCTGGCTGCAGGCTGAATCTGGAAAAGGGGAAGTCAGTCAGGGAGATCCTGCAGGAGAAGGGTTTGCTGGACGACTTTCTTGCCAAAAACCCCTATAACCCCTACACCAAGTTCCAGAACTTTGCCCAGACTGGCAATGAGCCCATGATCAATTACCTGGATGTGAGTTTTATATCAGCGTTCAACCTGGTGTTCCAACACTCACATGGCTTCTGTTTAAAAAAGTAGTTGATATGACCAACAAGTTTGTGAGTCTGTGTGTATGAGTAGGTTGGTGGGCATTAAACAGTCTGTTTCCTTCAATTTTACAGCTGTCTTACTTTGGGACTATCTCCATTGGAACACCTCCCCAGTCCTTCAAGGTCATCTTTGACACTGGATCATCTAACCTGTGGGTGCCTTCTGTCTACTGCAACAGCCAGGCCTGCTGTGAGTATAGCACTATACTGCAGGAGCTACACCTGCTGTGAGTATAGCACCATACTACAGGAGCTACTTCTGCTGTGAGTATAGCACTATACTGCAGGAGCTACTTCTGCTGTGAGTATAGCACTATACTACAGGAGCTACTTCTGCTGTGAGTATAGCACTATACTACAGGAGCTACTTCTGCTGTGAGTATAGCACTATACTGCAGGAGCTACACCTGCTGTGAGTATAGCACTATACTACAGGAGCTACTTCTGCTGTGAGTATAGCACTATACTGCAGGAGCTACACCTGCTGTGAGTATAGCACCATACTACAGGAGCTACACCTGCTGTGAGTATAGCACTATACTGCAGGAGCTACTTCTGCTGTGAGTATAGCACTATACTGCATGTTTTTGGTCTCCTCAGCCAACCACAAGAAATATGACCCATCTCTGTCCACCACCTACCGTCCCACAAGCCGCTACATGTCCATCCAGTATGGCACAGGTAGCATGACTGGCTTCCTGGCTTACGACACTGTCCAAGTAAGAATCAAACACTGTCCATGTCTATGATACAGTCACCTGTCCCTGCTATTGCTCTGACTTTATGAGTCCTTTCTCTCAGGTTGCAGGTATCACTGATCCCAACCAGATCTTTGCCCTGAGCACCTCTGAGCCAGGTAGCTTCCTGTACTATGCCCGCTTTGATGGTATCCTGGGTCTGGCCTTCCCCTCCATTGCCTCTGGGGGAGCCACGCCTGTCTTTGACAACATGATGAGCCAAGGACTGGTGTCCCAGGATCTCTTTGCTTTCTACTTAACTCCGTAAGAGATCCACTGCCATTAACACGCGTCGTACTTAACAAGATCAATGCAAAAGTCACAATTGCACTTACTCACAGAATTACTTATTATACATATCAGTCGAAAAATTGATGGTAAGGTTCCACTGATTATACCAAAGTTAAGGTTAGGGTAGGGGTGAAAAAGAATAACTTACCTTTCATTCAACACTCTATTTTATGTGGGCTGGCATATTTAATTTACAGTTATGAAATTTGAGCCTTAAAAGAATACAAAGGGAGGAAAAGCAGCTCATGTTCACCACTTCACCACTTCCTTTGTCCAGCAAGGAGGTGGACCCAGCTCACTTGCTGTATTGTTTTGATAAAAACATTAGTTTTGAGCTAGCTAGCTCTCAGTAGCTACAAGATGTTTGCTAATAATCTTATCCTCCCATCTCAAAGTATTTGCAATAATCAATGATAATTTTTATGTACAATGTATAGCTTTGCATATAATGCCAATTAGCAAGAAGGAAAAAGGAACTGTAAGTAACATAGCTTGCATTGACTATAAGACTATGATCATGCTGGATGGTTTTTCTTTACTGATGTGCATCTGATGTGATCACAACCTTATTCACAAAAAAAGGTTTCTGCAAAATAAAACATTTTATTCATCTCTTGTGCACTGTGCAGCAATGGAGAGACAGGCAGCGTGGTGACCTTTGGAGGCTACGACTCATCCTACTTCACTGGCTCCATCAACTGGGTTCCGCTCACCTCTGAAACATACTGGCAGATTAAGGTTGACTAGTGAGTCATCACTGAAAAAAATTTATTTGTAGTAAATTATGTAGTTAAGTACTTGCCTGTTGAATCTTGTGTACCTTTGATATGATTCATAATTACTCAATCTCCACAGAAGTCTAAAGAGAGAAATGCTGTAAATTACTGTGGAATGAAACCCTCAAAAATACACTGAAATAACGAATTCTATACATACAGCACAAGACTTCTGAGAGTGAGAACAATGTTTACGCTTCCTTCACTTTCCAGTTGAAATGATAAACATAATCAGCAGTAGATTTAATTAAATAGCAAAGTAAATATTATATAATAGACATGTAACTAACCCCTGAGCAACAACAACACCACATTCAGAGCATAACAGGAAGTTCAGTCTGTGTGGCAGGAAGTTCAGTCTGTGTGGCAAGAAGTTCAGTCTGTGTAGTGAGTGACTATGCTGCTGTGGTAATTTCAGCATGAAGATAAATGGGCAGGTGGTAGCTTGTGCTCAGGGCTGCCCTGCAATTGTCGACACGGGAACCTCCCTCATCGCTGGACCCTCTGTGCCCATCGGCAACATCCAGAGGGCTATCTATCCTCTGGTGGGTAACAATCTGTACTCAAGGTCATTTTTGTATCATGCAAGAAATTAAATGAGATTTGTATTAGTGATCACATCCATTATGGTTTCATGATAATTCTGAAACTCCAATTTCATGATATTCTCCCTTTCAAATCAGATTAACTGTCAGAACATGGCCGCCATGCCTGATTTCATCATCGGCATCAGTGGAGTGGAGTATGTTCTGCCTGCCTCTGCCTACCTCCTGCATGTGAGTTATCAAGGCAATAATCTACTGCTGAAGAATTTTTTCTTCTCTGTGGCTTGTATATTTGATTGAAAAATACACAATATAGCACAGACCACTTGCAACTGCAGTTTCCTAATTACAGGAAGCAACAGTCTTTCTGCTTCTCAGTCCAAATAGGTTTCTTTGGCATTAATTTGTAGATAACATTGCTCTCCCAGCTGTTTCCTGTTTCTCATCTTGATATCTCTCTCTCTCACACACACACTTGCATGCACACACACTGAAACGCACAAACACACTTGCATGTGCACACACTCACACATGCACACACAAACTTATGTCTCTGCAGAATCAGTGCCGTTTTGGCTTCCAGGCCATGAATTTGCCCACGAGTGCTGGAGAGCTGTGGATCCTGGGTGACGTCTTCATCAGGGAGTACTACTCCATCTTTGACAGGGCAAACAACCGCGTAGGCCTGGCCAAGGCTGTGTAAACACCATCCTACCCTTCCTCCCTCCCTCTACCCCTGTCTTCTCTTCCCAAACCCTTCCTCCTCCTCTCCTTTCCTGCTATATCAACAAGTGTTCATGCCAGAAGAAATGTCATGTATAAAAGCATAGAAATAAAAAAATTTAATGTGCAGCGCTGTATTCTTCAGGCACACAGACACTATGGGATAAGAGTCTCAGGGCTAAATTTACTACAGTATATTGCAGTGCAAACATATTCACTATATTGTGATTCATTGGTGGTTGTAAACATTAAAATATGAACAGCCAATTTACTAAGACTAGCTCTAATTATGCAATCAAAAAAATTAAACGGCCTCATTTTGCAGTTTTGCCGTAGGAACCGTCCATAAGAAGGTCAGATATGACATGCTTAAACACAGATAACAAGACGCTGCAGAATGGATACAGAGCAACCAGGAATAAGTAGTGAGGGAACCTCAAGAAAAATATAACTTAAATTTGCTGATCAGGTCATAGATATAACAGCCAACGAGACACAGGGCATAGATATAATGGATAATGAGACACAGGTCATAGATATAATGGATAATGAGACACAGGTCATAGATATAATGGATAATGAGACACAGGTCATTGATATAATGACTAATGAGACACAGGTCATTGATATAATGACTAATGAGACACAGGTCAGAGATATAACAGCCAACGAGGCGCAGGTCATAGATATAACAGCCAATGAGGCGCAGGTCATAGATATAACAGCCAATGAGGCGCAGGTCATTGATATAATGACTAATGAGACACAGGTCATAGATATAACAGCCAACGAGGCGCAGGTCATAGATATAACAGCCAATGAGGCGCAGGTCATAGATATAACAGCCAACGAGGCGCAGGTCATAGATATAACAGCCAATGAGGCGCAGGTCTTTGATATAACAGCCAATGAGGCGCAGGTCATAGATATAACAGCCAACGAGGCGCAGGTCATAGATATAACAGCCAATGAGGCGCAGGTCATAGATATAACAGCCAACGAGGCGCAGGTCATAGATATAACAGCCAATGAGGCGCAGGTCTTTGATATAATGACTAATGAGACACAGGTCATAGATATAACAGCCAATGAGGCGCAGGTCATAGATATAACAGCCAACGAGGCGCAGGTCATAGATATAACAGCCAATGAGGCGCAGGTCTTTGATATAATGACTAATGAGACACAGGTCATAGATATAATGACTAATGAGACACAGGTCATAGATATAATGGATAATGAGGCACAGGTCATCGATATAACGGCTAATGAGGTGCAGCTTCATAATACCATATTGCAGCATAGGCATTATTGAGAGGAAAAAGCTTTGGAGTAACATCATGTTTAAAAATAATGTAGTAGGTATAGGATAACAAAATCAACAGTAGAAGAAGTAAAGAAAATATGGCATTATGCAAGGCAACATATAAAAAGCTTTCTTACAACATAATACTGGCATAGCTGGAGGTCCAACTACGAAAATAATATTAACGCTGATTGGAACAAAATTATTACAACAAGCTAACATATTCCACTTGTTCCAGCCACTCACTTTCTGTAGATACAGGTACTCCTGAAAATAAAGCTGCCATGAAGTCAACATTTGTTATCATTTGTTTTGCATCACACACAACCTGTACATTCATGGGATATATGTGTTTTCTATTTCTGAACATGTGTTCATTGCATGATGGTCCCACACAACTGCACTTTCAAAAGATCTGGGTGCAATAAGTTTCAGAAGTAGTAAAAAATCCTACACAAACAGGGGAGTCACATTTACTGCTACGCAATTACGTTTAGTAAATACTTAATACATAAAAAATAAATATGGAATACATTTGCCTTCACCCCTGGTATACATATGCAGGAACAGATTTTACGATGTATCAAGAGGAAAGTGATGTAGTCACCGCAAATTCAATCTAAATAGCGATTTTCACCCACTGTGACTGTTTAGTGATTCACTTGTAAATGCAATTAGTGGCTCTTTATAAGAGTTTGGATGTTTTAGCGGTTGCTTTCATGCCTGAAAAGCAGGTGCAATCCTTCAGTAAACCTGGCCAAATAAGAAATAAGAAATGTGAAATACACATGCACTTGGGGCTTGGGATAGCTGAAATCTGAAGCTTGTTAGAGGGAAATTACACTTATGTCAGACTTAAATCTTAAAATGATTTGTGTATTAATAAAAACATTTCAGTGCTCCTAAGATTTAATGGTCAAGGGTGAAGGAAGTGATTGGACTACATTTCCGTGCAGATGAGTCAGCCAGTCGAACACATCCTTTATTTTTCACATTATTAAATCACACAGTAACATTATCTCCTATTTTACCTAGCAACTCAGATACAAATGAAATCTCTAGAAATATAAAGGAATGAAAATGAAAAAAAAGTTAAATGACAGTTGTGGAGTTGAGCTTTGCATTTTTCTCCCTGATGCCTTTAGTTTTATATGCATGCCAAGCTGCACACCGCTTCCACACAGGCCTTTCAGGCAGCACTGCACAGCTTTACTGCAGCCTCACAGCTAGGGTTGAGTACTCCACAGTATCCCTGGATTCAAGATGGCCTCTGACTCCAGGGCCTCTCAAAACTGAGCTCCTGTCAGCCTTGATGTTCCCATACAGAGGATGGTCCTGATGAAGCCCGAAGTCAACTGTGGTGTACACTACGCTGTTACCATCCTGCACAAAATATTATTATTATTATTATTATTATATACAGTATATGCCACTGCACCCAGTTATCTTAATTTGTAGCTAGAGATACACTGTTTGTTTGCACTTGGCTTTCTTCCAGCTGGTAAATGGAAAATTAGCTTCAAGCTCTAAAACACAGAACTTCCAGTGAGTCAGTCAGGAAATACACTGTACAGCACTTACAGTGAGACAGGAGTTATGGGGATCACATGGACAAGTTCCGCTTTTCTCTGTGGAAACAAAATCAACACCATCACTTTTATATGTTGAAATAACCCTGCTGTTTCTGTAAAAATTTCCTTTAGATGCTATTTTTGCCCAGCCTTTTTTCAGCAAATTGTATTTTTGTTCTTGTGACCCATGACAGTCTTTTGATATTTGTCTAGGAAAGTGGCTCGAGGACATTGACACATTTTTAAACCACAATGGAAATGGAGAATTGGAAATTTGCTAAAATTACAGATATACTTTTTTAAATAAATCAAAGACTTTTTATTGTGTACTTATTACTGTGACAGGTCTTGCAAGTGTGGGAGGAGCAATGAAGTCTCAAATTCAGACCTAATGTTGGCCATGGTCATATGAAGTGTACTCTATATGCATACACAAACAATAGCAATACCAACCTGCCTACTTGTTTGAACTGAAATGTGCAGGAACAAGTGTGTACTGACTATGTATTAATCACCATATCATACTTACTGTTTTTTTTCTTTCTGAGATTAACTATAATTGCAGCAATTACAGAGAATGTGAGCACAAGCAGTAGCACACCCAGCCCACAGAGAGAGTAACCCAGCACACCAGTAACCCTGAAACACAGAGAGTAACGGCCCACCATTAACCCTGAAACACAGAGAGTAATGGTGCACAAATAACCGTGAAACAGAGAAAATAATGGCACTCCAGCAACCATGAAACAGAGAGTGACTGGAATTAAATGAGGAGGCTAATTGGACAATGTATCTGTAATGTGATTATTTAACATATTTTATCATCCAAACAAGTGAGTGGTTGCCTTTGACTTTTGATTGGATATCTTCCCACTGCAAAGAGACAGATCCTGTTTTTGAACATATGAGTTCTTACATTCATCCTTGTTATAAATCATCAAGTGTATACCTGGTGCTGCCACTGCTGTGGTACTCATCGAGAATCTCAACAGGTGTGTCTGATGTGATCACTGGAGCAACTGGGTTGACCGTGAGGGGTCTGGGGGTTGACGTCAGGTGTGGCAGAGGTGGATTCTTTTGATTGGTTGAGTCTGTTTAAGTTTGCAAAATTTGTAAGTTCAGTCTTCAATTGAGTGATGCTGTGACACAGCATCATTGAAAACAGTGCTTTTATGCACAATCTTATTTTTTCTTAGTCATACAAATGCTATCACCTACGTCATATGTCACAAATAGTTTTCTAATACTTCAAAGATAGCCATGTACAATTAACATCAAATTTAGTAACTGGGCAGCTGATAGATAATTAGAAGAATTAGATGACTAGCTGAATAACAATTTTGAGGTAAATTTCACCCAGACTCTCCAGATGTATCTTTGTTGTCTCACTAACTCTGGTGAAAGTAATATGTTGTGTTCCTGTTAAATAAACCAATAAACTAAACTAAAATAAACAAGTGTTAGATTTGACCTCTGGCGAGATTAGGTTAAATCCTACTGTTAATAATACTAATACTGTAACTGCTACTAATAATAACACACACAAACATGCACACACATGCACACACACGCACATACATGCACACACGCATGCGCACATACATACACATGCACACACACATGCGCACACACATACACATGCACACATATGCGCACACACACACATACATGCACACACATGCGCACACACATACACATGCACACATATGCGCACACACACACATACATGCACACACATGCGCACACACATACACATGCACACACATGCGCACACACACACACACATGCACACACACATGCGCACACACATACACATGCACACACATGCGCACACACACACGTACATGCACACACACATACACATGCACACATACTCAAGCACACACACATAAACACACATACACTCACACACATATACACACTAACAGACACACATACATACACAAACGCACACACACACACACATTCATGCACACACACGCACACACACGACACACGCACACATACTCAAGCACACACACATAAACACACATACACTCACACACATAAACACACTAACAGACACACATACATACACAAACGCACACACACACATTCATGTACACACACACGCACACACAACAAATATGTGATTTAAACTAAGCAAATTCTCTTAGATTAAATACATGAAAAGTATCTCAGTTAAATTCAATTATAGAATGTCTTTCTTCATTATCAAATAACTAACAGCATCCCTACTGCTGTGCCTATACTGTAGGTGCTGTGCTGTAATTAAAGGTACACTTATTCTTGCAGCTGCTTTTCATGGTGCATGTAGTATATAAACACTGTCAGTAAGACAGGTCTTACCTGACATTTCCACAATGAAATCCCTGTAGATATGATATGGTGTATCAGGGATTGCACATCTGTACACTCCAGAGTCAGATTTCTGTAAATTCCAGATCTTTACATCCATAACCCCATTGTATTCAACAGTAGATATTCTTCCCTTATACTGGTCAGCAGCATATCTTCTGTTGTCCACAATAAGCTGACATCCATTGTTGTAAAATTTACAACAGTATTTTTCATAGCTGTTGAAATATGGGTCAAATCTTAACTGCAAAAAAACCACCCCAGATGTGTCAGTCTTGTCATGTCCTCCTGATGAGCTGAAATCTGTAAAAGACATACTGGACATAACTCTTACATAAAATAATTATTACGCTCACCTGAATGGTCTGTCTTGATGACAAGTTAGACAGGTTTACTGTACCTAAAAAGAGCAGCAAGATGAAGATCGTTGATTCCATATTCAGCAAACACTACCAGCAGTCTCCTGTTCCTCTGAGTTTCACAACACTGACCAGTCAGAGTTGGGAACTTCTGCTTTGACACTTCTGACACTTGCACACTGAAACTTACAATCTCCATTCTCAGAACTCAAGGGATTCAAAGTGGGTCAAAGTGAGTTCTCTCCAGTGGCGGCTGGTGACTCAAAAAATTGGGGAGGACACCTGTGAGGAGGAAAGCAAAGCAGTATAGTGTCAAAGACAAATAATGTTTAGGAAACAGCAACATTAAAAAAATGAAAGGAAAAAAATAAATATTGCATTGGATTGTTTCCCTAGAATTGTTTGCCTGTAAGTTTGATTCAAGAATTTTTGCGTTAGTTTTTTTGACTGGTGAGTACAAAAAACGCGAGGATGCGCTAGTTAATTTGTTTATCAAGACAGGCATGTCCGCGAGATTAAATGAAGTGCTTTTAAAAAAACTAAAGTGAAGCTTTTAAAAAACTGAATGCAACCCTCGACCCCATAACACCGGGTGCCGCACGAGTCAGTGCATTGATTGCATCGGGAAATGAGCATGTCATTTAATAAGCAAAAATGCTAAATACGTTCAGTCCAAATTACTGTAAATACAGAGTTAGCTGATTGTTCACTGACTTGTGTGTTTAATTCTTTCTCGCCTTTTTTTTTGAATACATAAGAAGAGTATTCAAAAAGTCTGTCAGGTCACCAGACTCAAAAGTAAACCCCAGAATGTTTCACTGGTTCGTTACAAGGGGAGGGCTGGAGGCTCTTCATTAACATCTTTTTGTGGCTGGAGAACCAGTACACTCGCCTCCGCTATTGGACATGCATCGTCGGCAGAGTGCCACTGGTGTAGCTTCTCTTTACTCCATTCAGACGCCTCCCTGCCTCACGCACATCTTCCTCTTTAAAGCTGTACATATCTGGCTTGTCGTCATCATCGTCCGTGGTGGATTGGTGTGATGAAAAGGCTGGCCCCAGACCCTTCTCCCAGCATTTCTCTACACATGACAAGCTGACTGCTGCCCAGGCCTTCCCACCTAAGTGGTGAACTTCTTTCGCGTTCAGGCTGTTTAGATAGGCTTCAAGCGTTGTTGAGTCATCTACAATTGCACAATTTAATTCCCACCTGTAATTCTGCTTAAACACGGAGATGACCCCCTGATCTAGGGGCTGTAGTGTTCTTGGGGAGGTAAGAAACTCGGATCTTTCCATCACGGCTTACTCGGCTGAAGGATGAGCGGGACAGTTGTCAAGCAAAAGAAAGCTTTGGGTTCCAGCTTTTGCTTACGCAAATGAGCACAGACTGCAGGGATGAAAGTTTTGTGAAACCTATCCACAAAGATGACACTTGTCATTCAAGTGTTGGTGCTGTGCGTGTGTTCGAATGGTAACACTTCACGTTGCCATGGTGGAAACAGCAGGGCAGGAGAGATTTGCCAATAATGAGCGATTTTAACTTGTTTACACAAAACAGAAATGTCACGTGATCTTTGTGTCATTTGAGCCCTCTACTTCGGTGGTCATCATCTTTGCTTGCCAGTGTACACTGTGGGATCATTTTGTAGCAGAGGTCTGTTTCATCACAGCTGTACACTTCTTCCATGTAGCCACCTTCTTCTAAGATAGCTTTTACATTACATTATGTTGCAGGCATTTGGCAGACACTCTTATCCAGAGCGACTTACAACACAAAGTGCATTTCTTCTAGTGAAGGGTACAAGTCTCAAGTGCCAGTAGGGTTAGAAAGCACTGAACCCTATGGATGACCTTCAACAGCTCCTGCACACCTGAACTAATGCACTTTTAGTTTATCCGGGTATTCGCTGGCGGCAGCGCAGGCTGAGCAAATTTCTCTTAACACTAACACTTGAGACATCCCGTGACGACGTTTAAAGCAGCATAGCCACCCATTGCTAGCTTTGAACTGTGAGGTTTCTCCGTTGATCTCCATTTGTCAAACTTCTTGGCTTGAGCTTTAAGAATAGGACCAGAAATCAGAAGACTTTCTGAGTGAGCTTGAACGAATCTCTTGTACAGGGAGTCATCAAGGCTGACATCTTTGGTTGTCTTCAGGCATTTGGCTTTTAGTCCTGCTTCTTCTTCAGCTTTGCAAAGCAACACTCCTAATTTTTCATCTTGAGATTTCCAGCCACAAAGTGTTGATTCCGGTATCCCGAGGTCTTGTGCAACTTGAATTTGACTTTTAGTCTTGATCGCATCAAGTGCGTAAAGCTTATGTTTCACATATGTCGCTCCATTTGATAAACTCCAGGTCTTATTCTTTTTTGTTGTTTATTAGTGCATTCCGCCACCTACTGGTATGGAGTGTGGATCAGAATGTCTAATATGTTATCTATTTATTAGTCATCTTTCCAATCCAATTAGTTTGCCTGAGATACTGAAATAAAATCCTGTAACACTCATTTCCTGAGTTATTTTTTAGAATATCTATTATCTCCAAGCGTACTTTTGCTGATATGGCATGGCATGGCATTGCGGTTAGTTTAACCATCTAGCATGCTACCATTAGTGTGTAGCCTACTAGCGGTAAGTGGCTTGGCAATCATTAGCCAGTGGACCATGTAATATCTAACCTGCTCACTGCCCTCCTGTGGCTGCCTGTTATTGTGTGCATCAAATTCAAAACTTTGGTGCTAGCATTCCAGGCTGTTAAGGGGACAGCTCCAGCTTACCTCCGGCAGATCATCAGACCCTACACCCCTGCCAGACCCCTCCGTTCTGCCACCTCTCGTCGCCTGATGCCTCCCCCTCTCCGCTCCTGCACTTCCAGGTCACGTCTGCTGTCTGTCTTGGACCCCCGGTGGTGGAATGACCTTCCCGTGGAGATCAGAACAGCAGAGACACTGGCCACCTTCAAGCGCAGACTGAAGACTAACCTCTTCAGGATGCACATCTCCCCTCCCCTCCCTTGCTCTTTGTAAATGGCTCTACCCTTATTGCTCTTGTTTTAACTGATTTATCTTAACCTCGGCTGTTGTTTACTTTCTCTTCAGATAGTTGGTAGGGGAGTCCTAATCTATTCAATCACCTTTGGCACTTGGGACTTTAACCTTCTCTAAGGTTATCTTCGCACTTTTTATACCATTCTTATGCACTTTGCCTTGTAAGTCACTCTGGATAATAGCGTCTAACAAATGTCCTTTAATGTAACGTAATGTAATCTAACCTTAAATTTGCCCTGCAATGACATGTCTACAACACATGACAGTTACAGACTGCATTTACCTTGTAAAGTTATTCATTTGCGCAGGACGCACCTTTTGCTAGACCCCAGCAAGCATAAGTATGCTCCTGCAGATAGAAGCACACAAGGCACACTTTACATCTCTGCACTGAGAACACCTAAGTCACTAAGTGAATCCAAGCATGACAGTGGGGAACTTGGGTTTGGTACAGAGACCAGAAGGATTGCGTAGCACACACCAAATCTAATGGCAGTGTATGAAATTGGTCAAAGATGGAAAGAGCACAGGTTACATTTTCTACTAAAATGTATTGCCTATCTCCTAAACTGCAAAATACATGATAACTCTTGTGTTTATCCTACTGACCGCCTGCTGCTGGAGACTGCAGTTTCACCTATAGTACAGGAAAGCAAGGTGTTTTAATTATACAATTTACATAGCCCTTTTTATTTTATATCCTTGATGAAATAGAATGTCATCTCAGGTTCATATTTTAGGTTAGCATAATTTTTCATTCAAATTTTAGGTGAGTGAATATTAAATGGGGGTTTAATTAACTGGCAAACATTTTTACAGTGTGTTGTTGTTATTGTTACACTTCAGCTAAATGATGTTTGACGCTAATTGTTGTTCATTTTTGTTGTAACTAACTCAGAAACCGTAGTCCTCTCACACAGTGGATCTAAATGTCATGGGAAGATCCTCCTGCTCTGGTATCTCATTTGTGTTTGCCATTCAGATGGCAGCAACACTACATGAGCTTGGCTAAGCGGGCTAACCGGGCTAAGCCAACTAGCATATTACAGCTGATAGACAACTGGTGCACTGATAAAACTTTCCGGGTAAAACTCAGACTGTAGAATTTATGTTCTGTGCATACAAGTAGTAGACTTAAATAGACTATTTTGACAGTAATTGTTTGGGTCAGAGGGCATATCAAACCAAGGTGGTCACATACCAAACTGAATGTCCTGTACTGAATGGTTCGGCACAAATGCACGTACCGTTACACCCCTAAACCTGAGTACATTTACCTGAGGCAAAGGCCAACACCAAAGCTGCTGCAGCTGAAGAAACACCTTTCACACATTTCCTACTAAAGCAAGTCACCATACATTTCCTACTAAAGCAAGTCACCATACATTTCCTACTAAAGCAAGTCACCATACATTTCCTATTAAAGCAAGTCACCATACATTTCCTATTAAAGCAAGTCACCATACATTTCCTATTAAAGCAAGTCACCATACATTTCCTACTAAAGCAAGTCACCATACATTTCCTATTAAAGCAAGTCACCATACATTTTCTATTAAAGCAAGTCACCATACATTTCCTATTAAAGCAAGTCACCATACATTTTCTATTAAAGCAAGTCACCATACATTTTCTATTAAAGCAAGTCACCATACATTTCCTACTAAAGCAAGTCACCATACATTTCCTACTAAAGCAAGTCACCATACATTTCCTATTAAAGCAAGTCACCATACATTTCCTATTAAAGCAAGTCACCATACATTTCCTACTAAAGCAAGTCACCATACATTTCCTATTAAAGCAAGTCACCATACATTTTCTATTAAAGCAAGTCACCATACATTTCCTACTAAAGCAAGTCACCATACATTTCCTACTAAAGCAAGTCACCATACATTTCCTATTAAAGCAAGTCACCATACATTTTCTACTAAAGCAAGTCACCATACATTTTCTATTAAAGCAAGTCACCATACATTTCCTACTAAAGCAAGTCACCATACATTTTCTATTAAAGCAAGTCACCATACATTTTCTATTAAAGCAAGTCACCATACATTTCCTATTAAAGCAAGTCACCATACATTTCCTATTAAAGCAAGTCACCATACATTTTCTATTAAAGCAAGTCACCATACATTTCCTACTAAAGCAAGTCACCATACATATCCTACTAAAGCAAGTCACCATACATTTTCTATTAAAGCAAGTCACCATACATTTCCTATTAAAGCAAGTCACCATACATTTCCTATTAAAGCAAGTCACCATACATTTTCTATTAAAGCAAGTCACCATACATTTCCTACTAAAGCAAGTCACCATACATTTTCTATTAAAGCAAGTCACCATACATATCCTACTAAAGCAAGTCACCATACATTTCCTATTAAAGCAAGTCACCATACATTTTCTATTAAAGCAAGTCACCATACATTTCCTATTAAAGCAAGTCACCATACATTTCCTACTAAAGCAAGTCACCATACATATCCTACTAAAGCAAGTCACCATACATTTCCTATTAAAGCAAGTCACCATACATTTTCTATTAAAGCAAGTCACCATACATTTCCTATTAAAGCAAGTCACCATACATTTCCTACTAAAGCAAGTCACCATACATTTCCTACTAAAGCAAGTCACCATACATTTTCTATTAAAGCAAGTCACCATACATTTTCTATTAAAGCAAGTCACCATACATTTTCTATTAAAGCAAGTCACCATACATTTCCTACTAAAGCAAGTCACCATACATTTTCTATTAAAGCAAGTCACCATACATTTCCTACTAAAGCAAGTCACCATACATTTTCTATTAAAGCAAGTCACCATACATATCCTACTAAAGCAAGTCACCATACATTTTCTATTAAAGCAAGTCACCATACATTTCCTACTAAAGCAAGTCACCATACATTTTCTATTAAAGCAAGTCACCATACATTTTCTATTAAAGCAAGTCACCATACATATCCTACTAAAGCAAGTCACCATACATTTTCTATTAAAGCAAGTCACCATACATTTTCTATTAAAGCAAGTCACCATACATATCCTACTAAAGCAAGTCACCATACATTTTCTATTAAAGCAAGTCACCATACATTTTCTATTAAAGCAAGTCACCATACATATCCTACTAAAGCAAGTCACCATACATTTCCAACTAAAGCAAGTCACCATACATTTTCTACTAAAGCAAGTAATCTGAAATTTAGCGGAATTAGCCACACTTGCTAAATGCTCCCCGCTTCCTTCCTGCTTTGAGTCTCTGCTGTCACAACAGCTGTACAGAGATGAGGTGTAACCATTGTCACGGAGTGTCAGAGAAGTGGAGGGTTACTATGGTAATGGTATAATGGACAGAAGTGTAGGTTTATAACTACAGTGACAGAATGGTATGGAGAGTTTCCATTACAGTATGACAGAAAAAGGTGTAGGGTTACTATGGTAATAGTGACAAAGAGAGGTGTAGGGTTCCTATGGTAATAATGACAGAAAAAGGTGTAGAGTTACTATGATATAGAGAAGTGCAGGGTTATGGTAATAATATGAGATATTGAGGTGTAGAGTTACTGTAGTGACAATATGTCTGAGAAATGTGTATAATTACTCTAATTGTATGACAGTGGTATGACTGCAGTAGGGTTACTCCAGTAACTATATGACAGAGGGGTATTGGGTTTCAATGATACAAATTTGAGAAAGGGAGGTTTAGGATTATCACGGTAATGGTGTGTCAGAAAGAGGAATATAATTTCTCTGGTAATGTATGATAAAGAGAGGTGTAGGAAGTGTAGTATTACTCCAAAAATGCTATGACAGAGAGAGGTATAGTCAGGAGAGACTCACTGGAGTTGACTGTAATTGAAGGATAATGTGAGATTTTTATGGCTTTCTGCATGGTGAGTCAGTCAAGCTGACTCTCTGGAAAAGGAATTTGGAGGGCTTTGCTTTCTACCTGCTGTTATCTGGCTGAAGTCAAACTTTCTTTTCATTCATTGGTACACATAAAACAGATAGTGAGGCAGAACTTGGAACTAAAATGGCTTGTTTATTCAACTTGGAATTCAACAAAGTGACAATGTTTCCATCGAGTCATTTAATAAGTTAAAATTCGATTAAAATTTTAACATTCCTTACTGTGAGGCAGTTTTCATAATTATAATAGGCAAAATGTAGGTATTAAAATTAAAACAATATTACACAATTTAAATTACCAAAGCTGTCAAAGCAAACACAAATGATTAAATACTGTTTGCTCCAGGCAAACAGGAACAAAGCAATAAAAATGAAAAAATGTAATTTCAGTACAAACAGCAGGAATTAAAAAATATGCAAGTACATATTTTAATATTTTAAAGAATTGATATTTTTACACAGTGTGTTTTCCTGTCTCACAACTTGTGAAAAAGTATACAATACTAGGATTTATAATTTGCAAAATTAATGCAAATTTGTCTTTCACAGATCAGGAGCAAATGTTTTGTATTTGTTTCATTCTAGGACTAATTTGGTTACATACATAATGTATATAATTTAGCATCTTCATATTGCAATAAATCAGGAACCAGATAGTCAAGTCAATCTCCACTGTCCAATCACAGCGGTCTTTCTTTGTGCAAAAATACAAACATGTCAGTGCATCACTGTAACTTTTGGACTGACAGAAAAAAATCTGACTTGAAAAAAACACTTCCTGTGAAATTCCCATGATTCTCATTTTAAGCATTGTGTTGTGAAACAACCCTGAGAATGAGAGAAGTGTTTGCCCTTCTTATAACCAGAGTTTAATTACAAGCCATGGTATTACATGTGCTACACATTCTTAACCATCCTGACAGTCTTTGATCTGAGTCTTTGAATGAGATCAAGGCTGGAGGCTCGGTTAGGGTTAGGGTTAGATGGTGACCCTCCCTAGGGCTGGAGGCTGGGTTAGGGTTAGATGGTGACCCTCCCTAGGGCTGGAGGCTGGGTAAGGATTAGGGTTAGATGGTGACCCTCCCTAGGGCTGGAGGCTGGGATAGGGTTAGGGTTAGATGGTGACCCTCCCCAAGGCTGGAGGCTGGGTAAGGATTAGGGTTAGATGGTGACCCTCCCTAGGGCTGGAGGCTGGGTAAGGATTAGGGTTAGATGGTGACCCTCCCTAGGGCTGGAGGCTGGGATAGGGTTAGGGTTAGGGTTAGATGGTGACCCTCCCTTGGGCTGGAGGCTGGGTAATTTCTGATGAGAAATTGTGAAACTCTTAGTAATGGTGCCCTGAGGCATCAGGGCATTTCAGGATGTCATACTTCACATAGCCAACCCGGTCCACTTGCCTACGGGAGTTCATTCTCCAATAGAAACGATCGCGGCAAAAGTACATGTGTCCTGCAGAGTGACATAAAAAACAACCATTAAACACACCATACACAATCACAGAGACTTACATCATTTTACTGCCTCTCACCATTGACTAATAACCTGTAAAACATCCAAATACTCTCAGTTGTCTTATTCTACATTTCTTTGTATTTTCTGTATATACACAAGTGTATTATGTTCTTATACATAGTGAAGATTTTTGTCTGTAAATTCTGTTGTTTGGATTTGGGATTTGCTACATACTGACCTTTGTAGAGGAAGACATCATGAGCATCTATGGGAACGCCTCCGAAGACCTGGTCTACGAAGCGAGGATAGCCCTTGTCAACAGTCTGTGCTTTTACATCCAGCCTGTAGAGGGCAGTAAAGTACATTATAGAGACGGTAACCACACAAGTGAAATAGTAAGTGGCCACTGTGTGAACAGTCAAATTAACCTGCCCTTTAATTCCCCTCGCAAATACCTCTACTGCTGCTTTTTAATCCATTTATTTCATTTTCATAATGCTTATAATGCTACACTCACTGGCAGCATTATAAGCCTGTCTGTTCATGAGACCACAGATGTGCTCTCTTTGGTCTCACACAGCTGTCAGTCTGCTGCGCTCCCACAGATGTGGGTCATCTGAATGCAGGCAGACTCAGGCCCCAGCTAACCAGTAGAGGTTGCTATAGAGGCATGAGACACAGACATCTATGTTTCTCTGTTTTTGGATTCTCTGTTTTTTGGGGTTTTCTGTTTTAGTGTTCTTTGTTTTTGTGGTTCTCTGTTTTGGGGGTAACCTGTCTTGGGGCTCTGTGTCAAGGGTACTCACCTCCAGTAGTTCTCCCCATTAAACAGCAGCACTTTGCCGCGGCCTCTTTGCACGGCTCCCTCCACACGCTCCAGGCTTGCTGGAAGCCCCAGCTTCTCCAGCCCCCGCGGCCCCAGCACAGAGCTGCCCGTGTACACCCACACCCTGCGGCCTTATTGACACACACAGCAAAATAAGCAAATACATCCACACACACAGCAAAATAAGCAAACACATTCACACACACTGCAAAATAAGCAAACACATTCACACACATGGCAAAATAAGCAAACACACTGGCTGATGGTACCTGAGAAAAAGTAGATCTTCTTTGTGAGATGGTCCTGGAAGGCGGAGTCAATGGAAGTGGGAAGGGCAGGCCATCTCTCTGCAGTGCGGTAAGGACCCGTTACCTTGCCACCACTCTTAGGAGACACCTTCCAATACTGCCTGCAAGGGGCAAACACATACACATGCAAATGCTACCAGAACTTGGACAAACACACACAAAATAAAAGTAAACTGTACACTGTACACTGCACTGCTGCTACCTTACCCAAACTGTACTGCTGTTAGCTTACCCATACTGCACTGCTGCTAATTTACCCATACTGCACTGCTGCTAATTTCCCCATACTGCACTGTTGCTAGCTTACCCACACTGCACTGCTGTGAGCTTACCCATACTGCACTGCTGCTAATTTACCCATACTGTACTACTGTGAGTTTACCCATACTGCACTGCTGCTAGCTTACCCATACTGCACTGCTGTGAGCTTATCCGTACTGCACTGCTGCTAATTTACCCATACTGTACTACTGTGAGTTTACCCATACTGCACTGCTGCTAGCTTACCCATACTGCACTGCTGTGAGTTTACCCATACTGCACTGCTGTTAGCTTACCCATACTGTACTGCTGCTAGCTTACCCATACTGTACTGCTGTGAGCTTACCCATACTGTACTGCTGTGAGCTTACCCATACTGCACTGCTGCTAATTTCCCCATACTGCACTGCTGCTAGCTTACCCATACTGCACTGCTGTGAGCTTACCCATACTGCACTGCTGCTAGCTTACCCAAACTGTACTACTGTGAGTTTACCCATACTGCACTGCTGCTACCTTACCCAAACTGCACTGCTGTTAGCTTACCCATACTGCACTGCTGCTAATTTACCCATACTGCACTGCTGCTAATTTCCCCATACTGCACTGTTGCTAGCTTACCAACACTGCACTGCTGTGAGCTTACCCATACTGCACTGCTGCTAATTTACCCATACTGTACTACTGTGAGTTTACCCATACTGCACTGCTGCTAGCTTACCCATACTGCACTGCTGTGAGCTTATCCGTACTGCACTGCTGCTAATTTACCCATACTGTACTGCTGTGAGTTTACCCATACTGCACTGCTGCTAGCTTACCCATACTGCACTGCTGTGAGTTTACCCATACTGCACTGCTGCTAGCTTACCCATACTGCACTGCTGCTAGCTTACCCATACTGCACTGCTGTGAGCTTACCCATACTGCACTGCTGCTAATTTACCCATACTGTACTACTGTGAGTTTACCCATACTGCACTGCTGCTAGCTTACCCATACTGCACTGCTGTGAGCTTACCCATACTGCACTGCTGCTAGCTTACCCATACTGTACTGCTGTGAGCTTACCCATACTGCACTGCTGTGAGCTTACCCTGCCTTAAACAGATGCAGCTCCCCCTGGATCTCAGTGATAGTGTCAAATTTGTCTATCAGGCACGCATCCAGAGAGGGATCAACAGGAGTGGGCGTTGTTGGAGTGGTTGAAGGTGTGGTCTTATCAGTAGGGGTGGGGCCAGGTGATGGAGAGGGTGTAGTTGTAGGCTGAGGAGGGCTGGGATCAGGGCCAGGTTTAGCACCTGCAGGTGAGAGGAGGATGGAGCGAATGGACAGGTAATGTAATTGGTCAGGAAAGTGAAAATATGAACTTTCTTGTGTGCCAATAAGCATAACAGAGCAGACAGAGGCAAAGAAGATGCAATGCGCCTCACCATAGAGATACTGGATGCCTTCAATGTCATCTTTATGCAGAGAGAATTTCTCCACATAGCTGTACATGGGGAACATGAGCGCTTCCTGGATATTAGAGTGGTCAAGGCCCAGAGCATGCCCAAACTCATGTGCAGCTAGCTACCAGAAGAGACTGTACCCTGTGGGGCAATGGGACACTGTCACATACGCATCACATGCATGTGCCTTCAACATCATCATCATCAAAATAGGTCATTCAATTCAGGGTCATGTATCTTCTGTCTGGCTGCGTTAGAACAGTCTCTGAACTGTCTGGCTGTGAGGATGGGACGGATTCTCACCCTTATCGGGGCAGAAGCCCCACTTCTTCTGGTCACGGTCGTAGTCACTGTCGTGGCACACCACAGCTTGCCATCACCACGGCCCTCGCTGGTGCAGGAGCTGTATGTGTTTCCGAGGAACCGGAAAGGGAACTGGCAGGGCTCGCCCTCTGAGTTTCCTCCAATCACTGCCGTATCTACAACATTCAGAGTGTGACAGTGCAAGTCTTTTATCTCCAAAATCTTTATGTATCACCCTTTTTAAATAATTTTCTTATTATTCTTACTCATAAAATGTATGTATTGATATTATTGTTATAAATACATAATTGTTGTTGTTGTTGTTGTTATTAGCATTGTTTAATGTGCTCATTGCAAATCACTGTATCTGTATCTGTGAGGGACTCCCATGCAGGGGTCTGTATCTGTGAGGGACTCAGGTGCAGGGGTCTGTATCTGTGAGGGACTCAGGTGCAGGGGTCTGTATCTGTGAGGGACTCCCGTGCAGGGGTCTGTATCTGTGAGGGACTCAGGTGCAGGGGTCTGTATCTGTGAGGGACTCAGGTGCAGGGGTCTGTATCTGTGAGGGACTCAGGTGCAGGGGTCTGTATCTGTGAGGGACTCAGGTGCAGGGGTCTGTATCTGTAACACTCTCCAGTGTCTCTTACCTCGGCTAGGGCAGAAGCCATACTTCTTGTCCTGGTCAAAGTTTTTGGTGGTTGCACACCAGCGGTAACCGTCACTGCGACCCTCTGTGGTGCAGCTATTGTATGTCTCTCCCAGGAACACGAAGGGGAACACACACTCTGCTCCATCACTGTTACCAGCAAACGTGTACAGCACTGTGGGGTGGTGGGGGGGGGGGGGTGAGTAGCCTGTTTGCTGGATAATATGTTCTTAGAAAAAAGAACTCCATGACCATGAAATTTTAATGTGTTAAAGTTAATCGCAAATGGAAAAGAAGGACACAAAGTACAGACCAAACTGAGGCTAGCAAACTCACACTCGCTGGGGCAGAAGCCAAAGAGCTTGTCCTTGTCATAATCAGCAGTGGTGGCACACCAGGGCAGGCCGTCAGAGCGCCCCTCAGAGGTGCAACTGGTGTATGACTTCCCCTCAAAGAGGAAGGGGAAGTGACACATTGCACCGTCCGCATTACCATAACGAGTCTTCACCACTGCACACAGACAGATGTGTAAAATTTATCATAATTGCATATCTATACTATTATGTAGGAGGTATCCCTGTTGTATGCCATCCTCAAAAGGACAGCGATGGACTTTTGGCATTGTTGCAGGTTATTAGGCTTTATATTTACTCCCTATGAAAGATTCTCTTTGTATGTGTACTTAAAGCAAAATAACTTTTTAGTCCTTTGAAGTTGTACGATGTTTGAGAGAATGCCACCAGGGGGCGACATATTTCAGCCAGTGTAAATTAGCACAGCAGAACGGATGCTGTTCCATTGTTTTAAAGATCTGCTCTAAATGATCTCCCACAAAATGTAATAAGTTGATAGAATATGTGCTCCCATACTTGTGGGAGTGTCATGTGATGGTCTTAGACAAACCCTAAATGGTAGGATTTAATTTACATTATATAAGTGGGGAGGGCAGATACAGTATTAATGCGGCCTCTTTACCTGGTCCTTTTCCAAGAGTCCAGAATTCATCATCATCAAAGTGTGCATCTCCCTGCAGGCCTTCCCCTGGGGGGTAGGCGTGAGCCAGAAGCCCGTCTTTACCATCGAAAGGGTAGGGGTCCCCATGATCTGCAACAATAACCAACCCATCAATTCCACTGTGTGGACACAATGTACTGCAAACACTCTGCTCTGGCACTGTGTCTCTCTTGGGTCTGAACTGATCTCAGGTCAGTGATCTCCAGTGCTTTTGTCATTGCAACCTCAGCTGATTCAGAAAATGTAACTGCTGATTGAGAAAATTCCATTTGATGAATAGAAAAATTCAATAAAGAAAATTTGGGGTCAGTTTCCTGCATTGACTTCAATTGAGCAATATTTTGGACTAAAAATTAACTCACCCCTGCACTAGTGATAATTTGCCTGATCCAGTGGAACCACTGAGCACGGCTCTGAGCTGATCCTACAGATACGGGGAGGGGAACCAGTCCTGAATCATTGGGCAGAGACAGGGCTCTGAGCTGATCCTGAATCAGTGAGCAGAGACAGGGCTCTGAGCTGATCCTGAATCAGTGAGCAGAGACAGGGCTCTGAGCTGATCCTGAGTCAGTGAGCAGAGACAGGGCTCTGAGCTGATCCTGAATCAGTGAGCAGAGACAGGGCTCTGAGCTGATCCTGAATCAGTGAGCAGAGACAGGGCTCTGAGCTGATCCTGAGTCAGTGAGCAGAGACAGGGCTGTGCCTGGGGGTAAGGGTGAAAAGGCCCCACTCATAGCTTACCTGCTTTCCCAAAGGACACCATGATGTCAGCGGTGCCATCATAGAGGCGTGTAAACGTGAGAGGGGTGACATCACTCCACACCTTAAATGCTCTCGCAAAGGCATCATCAATCACAGAAGCCTCCATGTCTGGGGAGTAGTTCATAATCCTGCAGTAGACATCCATGAACTATATTACCCACAATCATTTAGAGAACAGCCATAAACTGCATTATCCACAATAATGCTAGGTCACCACCATCACCCATAGTACTATAGGGCAGAGTAGTACACTGCATTACCCATGATCCTGGCAGCATTTTTGAGCAAGTTAATGTTATGTAGCTAAGCTGGCAAGCAAAAAACATTATGATGGTGCTGACAGATATTGTAATTTTTAAATGCCATATATTGCTATATAGAATATGAAGCAGAAATGTTACTAACACATATCACACTTATACAGCCAAATACGCATTGAAATGTATATAAAAACTTCTCCTTTTTCTACCATGTACTATAAATATCACCATTTTTCTAGCTGTGCTGTAACTCGAACTCAAATTGGAGAAATTGCTGTCTGAAATGACATCCACTGGCCTGTAATTCTGATGACAGTTCAGTTTGTTTTTCACAAATCAGATACAAGACATAAACATGCACTGCAATACCCACAATTCCATAGAATACAGACATGCACTTAATTACCCACAAGCCCACAGGGTAGAGTAATTCAGTGAATCTATTTACTAATGCTTATCTCTGCAGTGACTGATAATACAGTGAATGCATACATATTTTAATATACATTTTCTCCCAAGGGAACTGAACCTCTCACTTTGGCATTGCTAATGTTGCACTCAACTGAGCTACAGGATCAGTCTTGGCCTGGGGTCTTATTAATACCTTTTTACAATACAGAATTTCTAACCTATCTAAGTAACAGATCATGTCTAATGAACAGAAATCACTGAACCGTTTCCTGTACTTCCATTTTATCTGGAAACAAAATGTTCTCAATGAATAGATTTTTCAGCGATCGTGTAATTCCTTTACTTTGTCCAGAGATAGAGGAAACACTTTAAAATCTCTCAATGTCAGCTCTTAAGCCAGACATTGAAATGTTTCTGTTAGATCAGATTTCTCTACAGCAGTGCCCCACCTGGGCTTTGACCCAGCAACCTCTGAGTATCACATTCTTTAAGCGTGCCGCTGTGCCACAGGCTTGTCAGTTCTGAGAGAGCAGTCTCTCACTGGAGCTTGTACCTGTAGGTGATGTCGTTGTGGTCCCATCTGAGGTCACCCTGGAAGGTCTGGTAGCTGCGCACATCAGGAACCCCACAGCGGGGCTGCTTCATGGCGGTAAGGGTGGGCGGGTCCAGCTCCCCTGTCTCCTCCAATCCCATCTGCCTCTGTAGCCGCTTCAGTGCCTTGGACATGGACATGGCGGGCAGCAAAGCGCTCCGGTGCTGCACATTCATGTAACCGAACCGACGCAGGTAATTCTGCAGCGTACACACACATTCAACAGGTAAACACACACGCTCATTTCACAAGTAAGATACTAAGATCACATCTCACTCAATTTATGCTTCTATGACCTAATAGTCATGCCAAATGTTTCATCTGTCTTGACTGTTTATAGCCATATACAGCAGTCCCTGCATTTTGCCTTGGAGTGCATGTGATTTATGGGCCATTCTGCACTCACACACACCATTAATGCATCATACTGTCAAAAGCAGGCTGGACAGACCTGTTTAAGAGGAGCACAGCAAACCTGATGGGCTGGCACTAAAAAGCACAAACACAGGCTGGACAGACCTGTTTAAGAGGAGCACAGCAAACCTGATGGCTGGCACTAAAAAGCACAAACACAGGCTGGACAGACCTGTTTAAGAGGAGCACAGCAAACCTGATGGGCTGGCACTAAAAAGCACAAACACAGGCTGGACAGACCTGTTTTAAGAGGAGCACAGCAAACCTGATGGGCTGTGGCACTAAAAAAGCACAAACACAGGGCTGGACAGACCTGTTTAAGAGGAGCACAGCAAACCTGATGGGCTGGCACTAAAAAGCACAAACACAGGCTGGACAGACCGTGTTAAAGAGGAGCACAGCAAACCTGATGGGCT